>VDFB02353493.1:129908544-129936891 GCA_007258455.2 Sequoia sempervirens
CTTAAACATTTATGCATGACCAAGGGTATGAAATTCATAGCTACCAACCAAGGGATACCCAACTTCACTCTAAAGAGTTTATATCCAAGGATTATGTTGAACAAGAGCTTCACAAATTTAGGTCTGACCAAAATTGACAGGACAATACTACCCAAAGGAGGCACAAAAATTATGTCATGCGTGCAGATGGTGCTCACAGGTGCATCATACCCATCTTTATGTAAAAATTTGATTAGCATGATCTCCTCAGTTATAATATTCACTTGAGACATCAAATCAACAAGAACACCTGCTACTATGTTTCTGTTGATCCGTGCATGAATGTAGAGAGGAGATGGTTCCCTATTAAAACCCATCAGCAAGTCTTGTGAAGTGAAGGTTATACCAGTACCACTATCCATAGGTTGCGCAAAGAGGATAGGTTGATGCAAGAAAGAGGCCATTACGCACACTAGACGATACTTTCACAGAGTCCCTAAAGATTAAAGGATAAGATGGTGACCCAATTAAGGTTTTGTTATGCAACACCTTCAAAACCTTCCAACTATGCCAACTAGGAGTCGTAGGTTGAGTTGTAAGGTGAAAGCCTCACAACACTCACATCTACAACACTCCTAGAATACAAGGGAAGGAGCTTTTAGTATCACAAAATGGAACCAAAATGGTTCACGTTAGGTTCACCAAAAATGTAAGAGATGGGGACCAACCACGTTCAATGCCCTAGGTCACAGAGAGCCAAGAGCGGAAGGCTTCCCTAACTTACCTCAGCTAAAAGGGGTGTTTAGAGATGAAGGATAAGAATGATGGAGACTATAAGGTCCTTCAACCACTTTGCAGACCCAAAACTCGGAATGGGGCTAGGCAAGCTGGTTTTCAGGTTCAACACTATGCCTAAAGTATCTCTCTACCTGAGGACGAAAGCGTGGTTTCAGGATGACAATGTGGCACGTTGGAATCTCTTAGTTGCATTGGCATCCGTGCAATAGAGGACTAAACTAACAAGGTTGAACACAGGAAAATAGACTAACAACCTAGCTAGTGTTTTTAGGAGAACAAAATAACACTATGAAATACAAAATGTATAGATGAATATGGTAAAGTAGATTAAAGCGAGGGTGACAAAAATGATCTCATAAAAGAGCCTCTTCGCCAACTAACTCCAAGAAGCACGTCCACCTACACACAATAAAGAAGAAATTTGTTGGGTGGCTGTATAGGGGCATGCCTTAGTCAGACCCTTGTTTTGGTGTTTCCACCTCCATAGACAACCAAGTTTGCAACAATGGAGAAATATATGATAAAGAAGGAAATGAAGTAAAGAACACAAAAGTGCTACAAAACGGTGTTATGCTACTCGACCAAATTGTAGAGGAGAGGAGTAGAAAGCTTACCCCTCCACCAAGAGCTCACTAGCTAGCGGAGGAGAAAATGAGAGGACTCAAGCCCCTACTGCAATGGTGTTTGTTCCACACTTTCTCTATAGAGTTGATAGAGTGTTGATGTTGCTGCTATGGAGTGCAAAGTGCTTCTTGAGAGTGAAGGATGCTAAGAGAATGCTCGAGAAAGTGTGTAGAGAGCTGAATTGAATGCTTAAGCTCATGAAGAAGATCAAATGCATGAAGGGTGAATTTGAAGGAAGAATGAAGAAAACGGCCATATTCGAGTCGGTTAGTCGAAGGGGGTGTTACAAGTCAACCTCCAATGGGAAGTGTAATGCCTATGTAGGCTCCAGACATAGGAATCTGCCAGGGATATAAGCACGCCACACGGATGTCTGCGTGTGTGTGGTCGTCCTCGATAGTTATTCCTCTACCAACACAAAACAATCACCAAGTGGATCAAAGGCAGTGGGCTTATATGGAATTTAGCCTTTCAATTTAGTTTTCTAAAGTGAGGAATGGAAAAAGGGGAATTTACATAAGGGGTGCAATTTTACTTCTATACACAATCAAAAGTCACAGATCTGGTAAATTGAAAATACTTGGCTTGAAATATAAATTTTAGGGTTTATAATTTGGAAACAAGGGTTTGAAATAGATATTTTAGGTTTTACAATAATTGTTTAGGTTTTTAATTTAACATTTTATGGTTTACAAACTAGAAACTAGGGTTTCAAATAAACATTCCTAAATTACACATTAGGTTTATACCATAATTGCTTGAAATTATATGTAGTGATGAGCTTTTACATCTTCCTAGTTGCATTGGGTTATACCCCTATTCACCTAGTCTAATATTTGGTCATGACCCCATGTGTCTTCTTTGCTACTCAAGGCTAGATTATGGAGAAACATGTGTCAAAAATTAAAATAAACGAATGCAAGATAAAGAGATAAAATATAAATGATATCAAATTTAATTGAAGGTCCTATCAAATCAAAAACTATATCTTCCTCACCATTACCATGTGAAAAACTATATCAACCTCATGATTACCATATCTTCCAATCCACCATATAATCAACTAAAACCTCAAGCCTCATTATAAAATCAACTCAATCCTTCTCACTAATTTATTATTGGTTTCCTTGAATGGTCCCTTACCATTTATTTACATTATCTTTCAACCACTCTTGGAGAAAAGTCCTATTATGTATTCTCCTACTCATTATTTTATCATTGAATGAGTTAAGGGAATAATATTTTTCTTCCCTTGTGATCCTCTTTTGTTATCTTGCATTTGCCTCATAGTTTAATTTATGTTGATGATATCTAACTCACTTCCCACTTGACCATGTTGCCTAATTATATCTTATCAAACTTCCATTAGTATACATCGCAACCATAATTCTCATATAGTTCTAAGGAAGTGAATCTCCATTGGTTCTTTCTATGAAAAATAGTGGGTTAAAATTTTCAAACAATATATGTTGGATCTATCCAAGTCATACTAAATATATATGTATATACTTGCATATATGCACACAAAATATGCACATATAAATGTATACATATGTGTACATGTATATATATCTTATTAAGGTTTCAAAATAGATGTTTAGGGTTTCAATTTGATATTTTAGGATTAAAAAATAGACAAATTACATATATACATGTATTCACATGTATGTATGTATACACACACACACATATACAACTATTTTTTGACCCTAAAATGTATGTACATACATACATTTTAGGGTCAAAAATTAGTTTAGGGATTTTAAATAACTATTTAGGGAACTTCAATTTGACATTTTAGTTTTGAAAAATAGACATTTATGTTAATGTTTATGGACATTTATATTTGACATATGTACATGGACATGTGTATGGACATTTATATTTGACGTGTACATGGACATGTGTATGGAAATTTATATTTGACATGTGTACATGGATGTATGTATATGGAATTTTATATTTGACATGTGTACATAGATGTATGTGTATGGTCATTTATATTTGATTTATGTTACATGGACATGTGTATGAACATTTATATTTATGCTTATGATTTTTTTATATATATGTGTGTATGTACATGTATCTAGATGCATGCATACATACATTCAATATATACACATATGTAACAAATTATATTTTTGAAGTTCCTAAAATGTCAAATTCAAGTTCCCTAAACAACTATATATGTACACATGTATATGGGCAGGTGCATGAAGATGGGTAGCAATTTTGTGGCCACTTTTTTTAAAAAAATTGAAAACTCATAATGCGAGTGCGTTATAACGTGCTCGCATTATGGCTTGGTGTGCCGAGCTTGAGGCTCAGCCACCACAAGCCCATAGCGTGAGCGCATTATAATGCGCTCGCGTTATGACATGTTAAAAGCTAAAAAAAAGAGGTTGAATTCATTTTCATTTTTGACTGTGTTTTTCTTGTTGCCCATAGCCAAAAAACCCAGAATTTCGCGCTTGTGTTCTAAGAGGAGATTTTTTGCAAAAATCTTCGTCAACAGTTGTTGATTCATTGCCAAGATGCCACCACGTCGACGAGGAGGTCAAAGAGGTAAGGATCATTTTTTTATTTTTTTTGAATTTGTTAGTTTTAGGTTGTATTTAATATTTATTTTTTGAATTTGTAGGAGATGTTAATCAACCTGGAAACCCTCCTCAAAATCCACAACAAGAACAAAATCCTCAACAAAAAAATTCTCAACCACAACAACAACCTTCTCCACCAATCCCTCAATAGTCTCCTGGCACTCAACAAAATTTAATGGGTGAAATTCAGAACAATAAAAAATAAATTGAGGATTTAATCGGGAGGTTGAACGATCCAAACGGTTCAACTGCGGAAAGAATGACCTTGGAAAATTCACTACAAGATATGTTAAAAAATGTTAGATTCAATTAGAAAACAATTAACTAGTTGGAAAGATAGGAGGCAGGCAGCTAGGGATTTTTACCAAGATAAATTATCATATAAAGAAGTAAAATATTTACAAATTACAAAAGGTGATTTGTGTGCATTATTCACTGACCCACGATCAAATGGAAATCTCTCCCTCAATGCGAAGAGGTTTCATATTCATTGGTACCACCACCAAGAGATTAAGAAATATTTTTGGGATAGGTGGTACATGGTTTTTGATGACCCACCATGCAACAATTATGAAGTCCCACAATATTTCCTTAGGAAACTATACGTTGAGTTCATCTTGAACAAAATCCCAAATTATTTTGATATGAGGGACTTCTAGGGGAGAGGTGGGGGGTCAGCACAAGATAGACTTGGTGCACAACCAGATCCTACGCAGAAAGTGAGATGACCTCTCGCTAGACCACCTCATGATCACATCATCATCCCTTTCGTTGTGAAGGAGAGTGCCAATGTAGAGACTCTATACGCCATCAACTCTTTGACACAGAGTGTCATCCAACATGCTAGCCCTCTTATACAATGCTATCTAGGGGAGTCTTCAATAGGTGGGCTTCGATCCCATGTGTGTCAATCTTGCAGGGTGACTTGTTCATATGACCCCATTGACACTTAGGAGGCTGATGTGCAGGATCCATCTGCAACTATGGAGATGGAGAGAGCAACTGACATTTTGCATGATGTGTATGGCATTGATATTGAGGTAAAAGTTAACATGTTCATTGAATTTAATTTATTAAATTTCAATTTTGAAATGCAAGATTAAGTAATTTAGTTTTATGATTTTAATAAACTTGTAGGATCACAGTGTTGATACTAGATACACTGGCCCTACCCCTACTTATTTTTGCAGTACACCTATTGGTGGGGTATGTAACTAGTAAACAATTATAAATTTATTACATGTTAATAGCATTATTTTACGAATGGTATTTTAATATGTGATTTTGGATGTTGAATAGGCTAATATTGGAGGTTTCGAGGGAACACCTCCCGGTGCCAATGGATTTAGTCAAACCTTCACGCAAGTAATAGAATAAAGAGTTTAACTAATGAATTGTACTTAACATATTTGTGTAGTTTGTATTCATATCTTTGATTATGTTGTATTGCACATCATTCAAACTCAAAGCATTACTTCACATTCCATAACTAGTAACTAGATGTTGATAGATGACAAAATTTCAACTACAATATAGTTGTTTAGAAAGTCAACATAATTAGTGATGCAATTACTTCACATAGCATAAGTAATAAGTCTAGGAGCAGCTTCCAATTGTATTTTCTTGTCATGGAATTCCATGAGACCACATTTTATTGAGGCATCTTTTCAAAAAGTTCACTACCTTTTCTATGCTCCAAACTAGGCACCCATTATGGCCTGCTCTCACATATCTGAAACTCACTTACAACTCTTTTGGAGCAATTGTTCCAAATCTGGCTTTTAATGTTGAATTAGGCCACAATTAGGCCTCTTTTTCAAAGAGAAACCTATCCAAACACACAACCAACACTTGAAACCTCCAAACAGTCAAAAGACAACCAAGAAAACCTCATATTATTCAACTTTCAGGTCTCCTCTCACTCATTTAGACCCCTTTTCATAAAACCCTCACTTTCCTTGCAATCAATTAGGGCCTATTG
Organism: Sequoia sempervirens; assembly: GCA_007258455.2. Classification (NCBI taxonomy): domain Eukaryota; kingdom Viridiplantae; phylum Streptophyta; class Pinopsida; order Cupressales; family Cupressaceae; genus Sequoia; species Sequoia sempervirens. The sequence continues at coordinate 129,914,530 of VDFB02353493.1, forward strand.
AAAATATTATGCCCTCACCTCTCACAAGCTTATAATCACTTCAATCAAGCTTATTTATGCCTATACATACTAATTCCATCCTCAAATAGTGCTGCCCCAAAAATCTACATACACGTCCTTCACAATTTATCACTCTTTTCTAGTAGTTTTCACCCTCTTTCACCTTGGGTTTCTCACTTATTCACTTCTCTGACCACTTACAACCTCTCATATCTTCTAACCACCCTCCAATTCACCTACTCTCATAGTTTTTAGGGGATTCTATCCACTTCTAAATCCCTTTCCTCTTTTCACTCATTCTAGCCTTGTTTAAAAGGCACCAAAATTGGTTTTTCACTAGGGCAGCAAGGAGAACTCACACAAAAACTTCACCAAACCAATTTGTTACCTTATACACCTACTCCTACTTCAGATTGGTCAATTCCACCAAGAAATAGTTGCTACAGAAAGGTGGAATGGACTTTTTAGTTCATTTGGGCAATAAAACCCTTAGCCCCTATTTTTTGACTGCCTAGAGAAATCAGGCCACCAAAAGCTTGAAACTCAATATAAAATGCTCAAATTAGTTTTAAATTGATTCCAACACCTAACTCCTTTAATTAAAACACATTAAATATGCACTACCACCTACACGAAACCATACACTAGCATATGATGGAGGAAAACACATAAAATAGCAATATAACAGTGATATTTGATTAGTTTTCTCTTTCAAAATGCTTCGACAATAGCTAACAATGATGAATCACATATTTTAAAAACTTTCCCAATAATTTCAACTTCCTAAGTGCCTAATATTTCCTCTACAACTACCTTGACTCTTCATATTCCTCCACTTGGCACCTTTTTGCATTTTTACAACATTGATTGACAACTTTTGAACTAAGGTTCTGCAACTTTACAATTTATGCCTAAAATGACTACCAAAGACAATTGCAAACTCAAAATGTATATTTAAGCCTTATTACATCATGAAAATACCTATACAACCTCAAAATCCTAAATTTTCCTCATGGATGCATGCTCTTCTAAAGGTGCACCTGCACCACTTTTTCAAATAGCTCACCACCTTTTCTATACTACTACATTTTCCATACATGTCTACCAAAGCATTTTATCAAATAGTTCATTTCCTCACTTCTATGGCTAAAAGCTTAAAAAAGGTGCTTTCAAACAAACTATGGATGCTTGGAAAAAATCTGACCAAAGCATGATAGTAAGCAATAGCATAGACAAGGCAATTAGTAGGTTGAAAAAATGCCTCGAAGAAATGCGATCTCATAGTGATGGAATGCCATTCCATCACCATGAGACCACATTTCTTCAAACAACCCACCACCTTTTCTATGATACCACATTTTCCATACATGCATAATAAAGCATTTTATCAAACTACTCACTTCCTTGCTGCTATGTGGTGCAGGAGCACCTTAAGGTCTTTTGGAAGATCTTAGTGATTTTTGGCTTGTAGGTGGTTCTAGCCAACCACCAAGAGAATAAGGACTATGATATAAATTTCCTAGGTTTTTTTTGAGAGTGTGTTAGGGTAGGTTTGGCTTAGAGTCTTGAACTTTATGAGTTCCTAGACAAATCTTGGCAATTTGAGCATTTTGGCAATGTTGCCTTGGCAATTTGGCCTAAAAGTTGAAAAATAGCATTAATGTTGTTCTAAGTCCGACCCAAGGGTCCTAGCACGTGGGAGAAAGGTATATAAGGTCATCCAAACCCTAATACCTGGGTTGGAAGTTCATTTTCATGAATTGAGACTTGGAGAGCATTTTTGTGTGATTGGAATTCAACAACTTTTGAGTGCATTTTTGTGTTTGAGCCTTCATCCAGTCAAGAATGGATTGAAAGGACTAACCTGATGCTTTGAGTGTTTCATTTGTGTCATTTACTTACTGTACCTAGCATTAGATTAGTCATTTAGACCAACTGGTTAAGGTTTTGCAAGTTTTTGGGTTTTTGGACTCACTGCCGGTTTGGGCCAGTTTTGTGAATAATGAGTCCCACTTGAATTCCCGTGGCTTTCCTCTCATGGCCACTTGGAATCAAGCTGGGGACTATGTAAATAATGTACATACAGGTTTAGGAGTCTTTGTTTGCAGGGGAAGTGAAGAAACTATCAAGCACTAGGCGAGTGCAAGTGCATTCTGGCTAGTGGCTTGGAGAGGACAGCAGTAAAGAAAGCTGCTAAATGGATTGGTTTGTGCCAATAAAGAGCATGGGAGTGTGGGAACATGTATTCCAGACATGTGTGTGCAAGGAGGAGAGTTGAGGAGGTCATTGAAGCCCTCAAAGTTGGAAAAAGGAGCTAAAACCCTTGAAACCCTTGAAATTAGGGAGGTATGAGGACAGTCATATGAACGGCCACTTGGGAGACCTTACACCTGGTAAATATTGAAGCCTAGGGTACCACTAGAAATAATATCAAAAAATATTTTGGGGTTGTTAAGACCGTTTTTGAGAAAAGCCAAGAAAACGGGTTCTAGGAGGCCTAGTTGGGGCAAAAGGCTACAAGGCCTAAAATGGAGTTTTTCAAGAAAGCGATGGGAGAATGGTGAAAGAATCCAATGAGATGGATCAGTGAGGTGTCAAATCAACAAAGAGACAGTAGAATAACCTTTCCTAGCCCCTGGAGTGGTTAGGACACTTTGGGTCAGTTTGGAGCCCAGGGAAGCCTAGTGGCGAATTGAGAGTAATGGAGAAGAATTTGAAATTGGTGGAGAGTCTTATGAGGTGAGAGGGGTTTAGGAGAGATCCTTGAATAGGGTAGAGAGGAATACCCTAGGAAGACTAGAGAATAGGTCTTGGGAAGAGCAAGAGTGCTCTTGAAAGGTAAGTCTCCCCATCAAATTGGTATCAGAGCCATACAAGGCTTGGGAATTGAGAAGTGAATGTCAGAAAGAAGTGAATCCATAGGAGAGAACACCATGGTGACCAATGCAGAGCTAGCTAGAGACTTGACAGAGCAACAAGAAAAGAATAAGCATCTTGAAGAGGCTATGGAAGAGATGAAGCACAAACTAGAAGAGGTGGCAGAGACTGCAAGCAAGATGAAGGTACAGTTAGGAGAGGATAAAGATAAGGGTAAGAATCAAATAGAGGAAGACATAGAACCTAGAACCTGACCCTCCATTAGTAGAGGAACCCTTCCTCAAAGCATTGAAGGCTTTGAGTGGCAAGGCACTTGAAGGTATCCCTGTGTTCACAGGAAGAATGGATGCAGAGTTGGTTATGGAATGGATTGAGGGAATGGAGAATCACTTTGAATGTGATGGGATTACAGAGGCACAAAAGGTGAAGATAGCCAAATCAAGGCTAAGAGGACAAGCACTAACTTGGTGGAAGTTTCTACAAGAAGAAAGAGAGAAGGAAGGCAAGAAACCCATAGGAAGTTGGAAAACTATGGTGGCTAAAGTGAAGGAGAACTATCTACCTGAAGACTATGATATTCAATTGCACAAGAAGAGACAAAATCTCAGACAAAGAGACCTAGATGTAGCTGCATATACAGAGGAGTTCCAAAAACTAAGCCTTAGATCTAGAGTGCAAGAAGTTGAAAGCATCAAGGTTGCTAGGTATCTAAATGGTCTTAGATGGAACATACAAGAGGAGTTGAGTCTTTTCACACTTACTACCCTCCATAGCTGCTATCAAATGGCTATTAAGGTGGAAGAGAAACTGAAAAAGAAACAAGATTCCAATACTAGAGGTAAAGGAAGAGGTAGAGACTCTAGAGGTGGACATAGAGGAGGTTTTGGTGGAAGAAGCCATGAGAACAAAGGTCAAGGGGATTCCAAGGTTGGAGAACAATCCCATGAGGCAAATAATAGAGGGGGATACAGAGGTAGAAGCTCTAACAATGGTGGAAGAGGCAGATCAGGAAGCTTTGGGAGAAGTTCACACTTTTCTTCCATGAAATGCTACAATTGTGGACAGTTGGGTCATCCGGCTTATAGGTGTCCAGACAAGCCAGCATCTTCACAAGGTGAGAGGAAGATTACATATGTCCAAGAAGAGGACTGCTCTAAAAACTCAGAAGTAAGTTTGGATTCAGAGAAAGGAGAACAACTCATGTTAAGAAGGATTTTGATCAAAGCACCTACCGAGGATGAACACAAACAAAGGAGAGCTCTTTTTAGAGTCAAGTGCAAGATACAAGGTAAGGTTTGCAAGGTCATCATAGACTCATGATCAACTGATAATGTCATCTCAGAGGAGGCAGTACAAAAGTTGAAACTCATCAAGATACCCCATGTGTGTCCTTACAAGGTTACTTGGTTGAACAAAGGGTAGAATATATTGGTCAATGAACAAGTTTGGGTTGAGTTTGCTATAGGAAAGTATCAAGACAAGATACTATGTGATGTGTTACCAATGGATGCATGCCATTTGCTGCTTGGCAGACCATGGCAATATGACAGGGAGGCAGTACACCATGGCAAGGAGAATAAGTACTCATTCAAGAAGGATGGAGTGACTTATAAAATTCAGTCTTTGATAGAAGAAAACACAGTGGAAAAGGTAGAAACTAGTGCACTTTTGATGAGTGGAAAGGGATTCCTAAAGGACATAAAGGAGGAAGAAGGAAAGGCATATGCAATCATGTTGAAGCCAAAGGAAGAGGAGTTATCTAATCAGCTACCTATGATAGCAGAAGTGAAGCGACTATTGGATCAGTTTAGGGACATCATTTGTGAAGGTACACCAGCTACAATACCACCCAAGAGAGCAATCAGTCATCAAATAGACTTTATACCAAGAGCAACACTACCTAACAAGGCTGCATACAAGATGAGACCGGAGCAGAATAAGGAGATAGCAAGGCAAGTTCAAGAACTTTTGGACCAAGGGCTGATCAGAAAGAGCATAAGTCCATGTGTTGTTCTAGTTGTGTTGGCACCTAAGAAGGGAGACAAGTGGAGGATGTGTATTGATTCTAGGGCCATAAATAGGATAACCATTAGATATAGGTTTCCTATTCCTATGATAGAAGATCTAATGGACTATTTAGGGGGTGCTAAGTTCTATTCCAAAATTTATTTGAAAAGTGGCTATTATCAGATTAGGATGAAAGAAGGAGATGAATGGAAGTCAACATTTAAAACCCAAAAGGGTTGTATGAATGGTTAGTGATGCCATTCGGGCTTACAAATGCACCTAGCACTTTTATGAGGGTGATGAATGAGGTCTTGAAGGACTACATAGGAGTCTTTGTGGTTGTCTACCTAGATGATATCCTCATCTTTAGCAAAACAAAAGAACATATGAAGCACCTAGAACTTGTGTTGAGAAAACTTCAAGAGGAGAAGCTCACCATAAACCTTGAGAAGAGTGAGTTCATGAAGCAAGAATTGGTCTATCTAGGATTTGTAGTATCCCAAGGGAACTTGAAGATGGACAAAAGCAAGGTTGAAGCCATTCTCAGCTGGCCTACTCCAAAGACAGGGACAAAAGTTAGGAGTTTCCATGGATTAGCTCAGTTCTGTAGGAAATTTGTGAGAAGGTTTAGTGAAATTTGTGCATCGGTTCTTGACACCATCAAAGGAGGACTGAAAACAAAGTTTGTGTGGACCAAAGAAGCCAATGAAGGATTTGGAAGGTTGAAGAGGGAGATAGCTACCCAACCTATCTTAGTTTTACCAAGTTTTGACAAACCATTCATAGTAGAATGTGATGCAAGTAACATAGCAGTAGGAGTTGTCCTAAGCCAAGAAGGTAGGCCAGTGGCATTCTTTAGTGAAAGGTTGAATGAAGCAAATTCTAGGTACTCATCCTATGACTTAGAGTTGTATGCTTTAGTGCAGGCTCTTAAGAAGTGGAGGCACTACCTATTGCCAAAATAATTTGTGGTATACACCGACAATCAGGCCTTAAGTTACATCAACACTAAAGAGAAGCTCAGTTTGAGGCATATCAAGTGGATGGAGTTTTTGCAGTCATACACTTTTACCATCAAGCATAAGAAGTGGGTTAACAACAAGGTTGCTGATGCTCTTAGTAGGAGGTTGCTTACTGTCCAAGAGATACAACTACAAAGCATAGGGGTTGAAGGATTCAAAGACCTATATGAAGGAGATTCTGATTTCTCAGAAATATACAAGGTATGTACTGATTTTGAGAATCATTTTCACAGTGAATATGATGATTACACTTTGCAGAATGGTTTATTGTTTAAGGGGAAGCAATTGTGTGTTCCTAGAGGCTCCATGGGGGAGAATCTAATCCAAGAAAAGCATAATGGCAGTTTGAGTGGTCACTTTGGTTTGAACAAGACACTAGACTTAGTGGAGAGGTTCTATTGGTGGCCTAAGATGCAAAGAGATGTAAGAAGGTATGTAGAGCAATGTGGAGTGTGCCAAAAGGCAAAGGGAACATCAACAAATGCAGGTCTTTATCAGCCATTACCCATCCCAAATAGACCATGGGAATGCATAAGCATGGACTTCATAGTAGGTCTACCTAGGACACCAACTAGTTTGGACAGTGTGTTTGTTGTAGTGGACAGATTCAGCAAGATGAGCCATTTCATACCATGCAAAACAACACATGATGCTAGTCACATTGCACACCTATTCTTCAAAGAGATAGTGAGGATACATGGGTTGCCAAAGAGCATAGTTGCAGACAGAGATGTGAAGTTTATGGGACACTTTTGGAAAACTCTTTGGAAGAGGCTAGGACCCAACTTGTCTCATAGCTCAGCATATCATCCTCAAACAAATGAACAGATAGAGGTGATCAATAGGGTACTTGGAAACTTGTTGAGATGCTTAACTAAGGAGTATGGACAAGGATGGGAACAAGTGATTCCACAAGCTGAATTTGCTTACAATGATAGCACAAATAGAACAACAGGTAAGAGTCCATTTGAAATAGTATATGGCTTACATCCAAGGGATGTACTTGAGCTTAGGGATCTACAAGGATATGAAGGGATTAGTGGACATGCTGATGATTTTTCTCAGTCAATGAGAGAGGTTCATGAGCAGGTAAAGAAGACATTGATAGAGGCTAATCAAAAGTTGAAGACTAAGAGAGATGAAGGGAGAAGAGAATTACAATTTGAGATAGGTGATTTGGTGATGGTATACTTGAACAAGGAAAGGTTATAGAAATGCATACCAAGCAAGCTGCAGATGAAAAGGATAGGGCCATGTAAAGTGTTGGCTAAGTATGGGTCAAATGCATACAAGGTGGAGTTACCCAAGGAGATGTATATTTCTCCTATCTTCAATGTGAAGGACTTGGTGAAGTATAAAGGACCATAAATGGATGAAGAAAAACACAATGCTAAGAGAAACAAGGATGTGGAAGCACTCAAGGTACCATATCAGATCATCCCACAAGTGGACAAGATTCTAGACTCAAGGGCGAAGAAGAAGACTAGGCACAAGACATACATGGAGCACCTAGTGACGTGGAGACATCAACCAGATTCAAAGTATACTTGGATAGCAGAAGGTGACTTTAAGAAGCATGGAATTAGTGAGGAACTCTTGACATCACAGGTTCCTTAACCTCTTTGTTGCAGGGGGAGAATGGTGCAGGAGCACCTTAAGGTCTTTTGGAAGATCTTAGTGATTTTTGGCTTGTAGGTGGTTCTATCCAACCACCAAGAGAATAAGGACTATGATATAAAGTTCCTAGGCTGTTTTTGAGAGTGTGTTAGGGTAGGTTTGGCTTAGAGTCTTGAACTTTATGAGTTCCTAGACAAATCTTGGCAATTTGAGCATTTTGGCAATGTTGCCTTGGCAATTTGGCCTAAAAGTTGAAAAATAGCATTAATGTTGTTCTAAGTCTGACCCAAGGGTCCTATCACATGGGAGAAAGGTATATAAGGTCATCCAAACACTAATACCTGGGTTGGAAGTTCATTTTCACGAATTGAGACTTGGAGAGCATTTTTGTGTGATTGGAATTCAGTAACTTTTGAGTGCATTTTTGTGTTTGAGCCTTCATCCAGTCAAGAATGGATTAAAAGGACTAATATGATGCTTTGAGTGCTTCATTTGTGTCATTTACTTACTATACCTAGCATTATATTAGTCATTTAGACCAACTGGTTAAGGTTTTGCAAGTTTTTGGGTTTTTGGACTCACTGCCGGTTTGGGCCAATTTTGTGAATAATGAGTCCCACTTGAATTCCCGTGGCTTTCCTCTCATGGAAACTTGGAATCAAGCTGGGGACTATGTAAATAATGTATATACAGGTTTAGGAGTCTTTTTTTGCAGGGGAAGTGAAGAAACTATCAAGCACTAGGCGAGTGCAAGTGCATTCTGGCCAGTGGCTTGGACAGGACAGTAGTAAAGAAAGCTACTAAATGTATTGGTTTGTGCCAATCAAGAGCATGGGAGTGTGGGAACATGTATTCTAGACATGTGTGTACAAGGAGGAGAGTTGAGGAGGTCATTGAAGCCCTCAAAGTTGGAAAAAGGAGCTAAAACCCTTGAAACCCTTGAAATTAGGGAGGTATGAGGACATTCATATGAATGGCCACTTGGGAGACCTTAAACCTGGTAAATATTGAAGCCTAGGGTACCACTAGAAAGAATATCAAAAAATATTTGGGGGTTGTTAAGACCGTTTTTGAGAAAAGCCAAGAAAACGGGTTCTAGGAGGCCTAGTTGGGGCAAAAGGCTACAAGGCCTAAAATGGAGTTTTTCAAGAAAGCGATGGGAGAATGGTGAAATAATCCAATGAGATGGATAATTGAGGTGTCAAATCAACAAAGAGACAATAGAATAGCCTTTCCTAGCCCTTGGAGTGGTTAGGACACTATGGGTCAGTTTGGAGCCCAGGGAAGCCTAGTGGTGAATTGAGAGTAATGGAGAAGAATTTGAAATTGGTGGAGAGTCTTATGAGGTGAGAGGGGTTTAGGAGAGATCCCTGAATAGGGTAGAGAGGAATACCCTAGGAAGACTAGAGAATAGGTCTAGGGAAGAGCAAGAGTGCTCTTGAAAGGTAAGTCTCCCCATCACTATGGCTAAAAGCCTAAAATAGATGCTTTCCAACAAACTATGGATGCTTGGAAAAATTTCTATCAAAGCATAATAGTGAGAAATAATACCATAGAGAAGGTAATGAAATGTCTAAAAAAATGCCTGAAAGAAATGCAGTCTTATGGTGATGGAATGCCATGATGTGCATTTGTTTGTAATGGCATTCCATCACCACGAGACCCCATTTCTTTGAGGCATTTTATTCAAATAGTTCATTGCCTTCTCTATGCCATCATAGTTATCATACCTGTCTACGAAAGCATTTTATCAAACGGTTCAACGGCTTGCTACAATGGGTAAAATCCTAAAAACACATGCTTTCGAACAAGATATGGATAGGGAAAATAGTAAGCATGATAGTCAAAAATATATAGTTTAATAAGTACTTAAAATTTTGTTCATTATCTCATACATTATAAGTCATGACGTGGATCGCTATTGTAGTTTTTGTGATTGAATAATTTTTTTAATTTTTTTTCAGATGTTGTAAGCCGAAACAACTTCGAATGTGATGAGGGCAATGGAGATCAGTGTTTAATTTTCTATAGAATCCCCGATGGATCTAACAGGGGAGGTATGAGGAAAATTACTAAATTTCAATTTACATTTGTTGTTATAGATGTTAGTTAGTGAAAAATAAAACCATTATTGATTTGAAGTTTAATTTCTATTTGGATGGTTTATACAGGGCTTGAGCATGCCTCAACATCGGTGTGTGAATATTTCCCTTGTGGAGAGTGATCATGAGATGGTGGTAAGTGATTATTTTGTTAAATATATCATTTTTTATAATGTAATTTATATATATTAATGTCTTTACTTCTTATTGTAACAGTTAAAACTTCACCAAGAACTAAACACTAGGAGGAGCACTCCTCAAGTGTAGCACAAACGAGCGATAGACCTATCACCATCCGATTGACAAGCAAAGGGAAATAATTTATTTCCAGAGCATGGAAAACAATGAATTTTGATTCCAGAGCCCTTTGTTGTATGCCGACATGGTAGTTTTGTACATATTTTGTATTGGATATATTTGACATCGTATGCCTATATGACATTCTTGTAAGCCTATATGGCTATTTTGTGCCTATATTTTATACTTATATCAACATATATTGATGTATGCGTACATGGCTATTTGGTTAATACAAATTTTTTTATTGATGGTGTCCATATTTGCATTATAAATTCATGGTTCAATAGATATGAGTTGTGTATTCAAGAGTATACTTTACAACTTATGTGTATACTTTGTGACTTACATGTGTTCCAATGTATACTTTACGACTTATGTGTTTTCATGTGTATACTTTGTATTCGTGCATATACTTTGTATTAATTTGTGTATACTATGTATTCCTGTGTATACTTCAAGTCTTACATTTTTTTGAGTACTTGTGCTTGCCTTATTCACATGTACATGCTTGAATTATTCACATGTATACTTATTAATTGGTTATCCCTAGCATTGATCATTGTTGTCCTTCATAGTTTGTCTTGAATATTAATTGATTGATGATAAACAACTTTATGTAAAAGAAAAAAACATGTTTTTAATTGGTATTCCATGAAATGATTCATAAAAAGATTTCAAAAAGTATCCTTGATATTACAAAAAGATATGTGTTTATACACTTCAATTGTGCAGTCAGCCTTTGGTTCTTTCAAAGAAAAATCTACTTATGCCATTGTTACACTGCACAAGTAAACTGGATTTTGTATTGTGGAGCTATATTAAGCTACCACTCTCAAGACCAATGTAACAATGATACAAAATAATGTTTGAGACTACAAGAAGACATCAAAATGGCTAGTGTACTAAACAAATTCTTATGATTTTTAAAGAATGTTAATAACTCTAATCAGTTGGCTTCTTTTTTCAAAATCATACAAATTGAACCCTGACATCAATAGACTGTGTATATCAAGCTACCACAATTCAAGTTTCAATGATGAATATTTATCATGCATGTTTTAAATGACATTCAATTTTATGGTGGTTTTTTTGTTTATATGATGTTATGTGATATTCTAATCCTAATTCATGCTTCTAGGCTACATATATATTTTCTTTTTACTTGTTTTTTGTACTAACAAACCCAAATCGAACTGAACCCCCCTCTATTTTTTTTTGGCCAAACTAGTGAACCGAACCCCCAAACCTGACCTGAACCTCATACAACCTCAAAACCTCTTCAAAAACTTAATTTACCACCAAATTATGTTGCCCCCTGACTTTACCCACTTTTACTCCCTCAAACCTCTTTTTTTCATTAAAAACGCCTCTTTTCCCAACTAGGACATCATGCCATAACATAATTTTGACCTCCCCTGTGCTTGTAGACCTTTTGAACATATCAAACTCCACAACCTCACTCTATTTCCAACCTATTCTAACTTATTCTCAAGCAATTTCTTCTTTTCACCTCTTCTAACCTTGCTTTTAAGGCCTAAATTCTGAATTTTCAACAAGGGCAGCGTCAGTAATCTCTTCCAATGCCCTTACCAATGCTATTTTCTTATTCCTACTCCCTATCCTACTTACACCAACCCAATTACGTCGAGACACAACCTAAACAATAGGTGGAATGGCCTATTTCAACATATTACACTCAAACCCTTGTATGAGCAAGTTCAAATCTGTTTCAAAAATCTACTTCTAAGTTGCATGGGATTAATAGAATTCCAAAAGAATGGATTCTAATCAAAACTAAAACTATTCTACAATAGATTCAGATCATCTTAGAGAAAACTCCTACTGTACGGACCCATACACAAGCTAGAAATGAAGAAAATGCACATAAATTAAGAAAGAAATAGAGATATTTGATTGATATTCTCCTTCAAACTCTTCAAAAACTACTAACTTTGAGTTTCCAATGATCATATGCTTTTTGTGTGGAAAACTCAGACTTATCAACCATCATGTGTATGTTTCTCTTTTTATTTTTTTGCATGCCATCATAAGGGATCAAGCTAGTTGAACGTAACTCGGTGAAATTTTGTGTGTTTGGGTGCAAAAGAGGACCATGCCTAGCATAAATGTACCTATCAAGATGCATTGGATTAATTTGTTTGGTCACACGAATTAAAAAAATAAAATTGCACCACTTTGCAACTTTGTGTTGCTTGCATTTGACACTTTTTCCATCAAGTGAAAACTGGACACCACAGAAAAATGACTCCTAGACAACAAAAAATGAGAGAGGTTATTGTAGAGGGGATCAATGCGATCCTGTAGGCTCAGACAAAGAATTCGTAAGCATCACGGTTTCTAAGTAATAGCCCTTCAAATATTGCTTCCCTTTTGCACTTTGGACCCATAAGGGATCGATCCAGTTGAATGTAGCTCAGAGCGATTCCGCGTGTTTGGGTGTGAAAGAGGAACATGTATAGTGTAAACGTACCCATTCAAATGCGTTGGAACAGTCCATTTGGTCACACGAGTTGCATAACGAAAGTTGCACCACTTTGCAACTTTCAACTACTTGCATTTGACAACTTTTTCCCCAAGTGAAAATTTTTCACCATGAAAAAATACCTTCAAGATAGAAAAAACCAGGAGAGGTTATTGTAGAGGGGGTCAACACGATCCCATAGGATTAGACGAGAAGTTTTTAAGCATCACGGTATCTAAGTAACAACATGCTAAAGTTTGTAGCCATTTTGCACTTTGGACCCTTAAGAGATCGATCTAGTTGAATATAGCTCAGAGTGATTCCACATGTTTGGGTGTGAAAAAGGACCATTCCTAGCGTAAAAATACATATTTGGATGCATTGGAATAGTTTATTTGGTCACACGAGTTGCAGAACGAAAGTTGTACGACTTTGCAACTTTCAACTACTTGCATATGACAACTTTTTCCCCAAGTGAAAATTTGCCACCATGAGAAAATACCTTTGAGATAGTGAAAACTGAAAGAGGTTATTGTAGAGGGGCTCAATGTGATCCCATAAGATTAGATGAGAAGTTTGTAAGTATCATGGTATCCGAGTAACAACATGCTAAATTTTGCAGCTATTTTACACTTTGGACCCTTAAGGGACCGATCTGGTTGAATGTAGCTCAGAGTGATTCTGCATGTTTGGGTGCAAAATAGGATCATGCCTAGCATAAAAATACCTATTTAGATGTGTTGGAATAGTCTGTTTGGTCACACAAACTATAGAATGAAAGTTGCACCACTTTGCAACTTTGAACTACTTGCATTTGACAACTTTTTTTCCAAGTGAAAATTCACCACTACAAGAAAATGCCTTTGAGATAGCAAGAACTGAGAGAGTTTATTGTAGAGGGGCCCAACGTGATCCCATAGGATCAGACGATAAAGTTTCTAAGCATCATGGTATCCGAGTAAGAGCATGTTGAAGTTTGCAACCATGTTGCACTTTGGACCCTTAAGGGATCGATCTGGTTGAATATAGCTTAGAGTGATTTCACATGTTTGGGTGCGAAAGAGGACTATTCCTAGCGTAAAAATACCTATTCGGACGCGTTGGAATAGTTTGTTTGGTCACACGAGCTGCAGAATGAAAGTTGCACCACTTTGCAACTTTCCACTACTTGCATTTGACAACTTTTTCCCTAAGTGAAAATTCGCCACCACGGGAAAATGCTTCCGAGATAGAAAAAATCAAGAGATTTTATTGTAGAGGGGCCCAACATGATCCCATAGGATTAGATAGGAAGTTTCTAAGTGTCACAGTATCTGAGTAACAACATGTTGAAGTTTGCAGCCATTTTGCACTTTGGACCCTTAAGGGATCGATCCGGTTGAACGTAGCTCAGACCGATTCTGCATGTTTGGGTGAGAAAGAGGACCATTCCTAGTGTAAAAATACCTAGTCGGATGTGTTGGAATAGTCTGTTTGGTCACACGAGCCATAGAATGAAAGTTGTACCACTTTGCAACTTTCAACTACTTGCATTTGACAACTTTTTCCCCAAGTGAAAATTCGCCACCATGGGAAAATGCCTTTGAGATAGAAAAATTCGAGAGAGATTATTGTAGAGGGTCCCAACACGATCCCATAGGATCAAATGAGTAGTTTCTGAGCATCACAATATCCGAGTAATAGCATGCTAAGGTTTGCAGCCATTTTGCACTTTGGACCCTTAAGGGATCAATTTAGTTGAATGTAATTCAGATCGATTTCGCATATTTGGGTGCAAAAGAGGACCATGCCTAGTATAAACATACATATTCAAACGTGTTGGAATAGTTTGTTTAGTCACACGAGTTGCAGAATGAAAGCTACACCAATTTGCAACTTTGCACTGCTTGCATTTGACAATTTTTCTATTAAGTGAAAACTTGACACCATGGGAAAACCACTCCGAGATAACAAAAACTGAGAGAGGTTATTGTAAAGGGTCCCAACTTGATCTTGTAGGATTAGATAAGACATTTCTAAGCATCACAATATCCAAGTAACAACATGCTGAAGTTTGCAACAATTTTGCACTTTGGACCCTTAAGGGATTGATCCAGTTGAATGTAGCTTGGAGAAATTCCACATGTTTGGGTGTGAAAGTGGACCATGCCTAGCGTAAACATACCTATTCAGATACATTGTAACAGTCTGTTTGGTTACATGAGTTGCAGAACGAAAGTTGCACCACTTTGCAACTTTGCACTGCTTGCATTTGACACTTTTTCCATCAAATGAAAATTGAACACCACGGGAAAACCACTTCGAGATAACAAAAATTGAGAGATATTATTTTAGAGGGGCCCAACATGATCTCGTAGGTTCAGACAAAGATTTCATAAGTGCCATGGTTTCTGAGTAATACCCCGTCAAAGATTGCTGCCCTTTTACACTTTGGACCCTTAAGGGATTGAGCCGAATGAACGTAGCTTAGAGTGATTGTTCTCTCTTTTCAATGGAATTAGGTGGGCAACAAGCTTAACTCTATTTTAGTTTTGGTTTGGTTGAATTTCAAGTGATTTTGTGCATTTTAGAAGCCAGTTACTAAGGGTTGGTCTGTATACCCTGTTCTAAGGGTTTTGAGTGCATTAAAATGTCATATTAAGCCTTCCACCCATTGTATGCTTCTATAACTTGATGTAAAGGCTTAGTTAGGGTTATAAAAAATGTGTGCAAAGTTTTGTGTGCAAGGGAGGTGAATAGAGGGTTTTTAGGTGATGCCCTAGATGTCAAATGGTGCATTTTTTAGTGGAAAATGGTGGTTTAGTGCTAGGCTCTGAAGAAATATTTGGGGGTAGTGATATCTCTTGAACTTTTGAGCTTGTGTAGACCTTTTTGAAGGTGTTTTAGGCTTTGGTTGGATGTGGGAAGGTTTGGAGTATCGGTTTTCAATAAACCCTTGCCTAACTTATTACATTATAAATTGGTCTAATATGACCTTATTCAATTGACAAAACTCAAAACAAAAAACTAACTTAAGACTTCCATGAACCAAATTTTCTCAATAACCTTGGTGCCCCTACACCAAATTTCATTATTTCAGTAAATCTAATTACAAGTAAATCTCATTACAATGCCTTAGGTACTATGTTCTCACAGATCTTTTACAATGTCATTCATACATTTGAGATTCTCTTATAATGTCTACATCATAGCTACTCATTATGAGGTTAACTTCAAATGAGTAACTTGAGATTCCCCCACAAAGCTTCACATGTTCTTTTATAATGGGTTCAAATCAGAATTAAGATTTTTCAAGATCATTAAAATAAGGATGTTGCATTGCTTTTTTGGTTGAGATTCTCTTCAATTGCTCATAAATCAACATTTTCTGTAAGGAGATACTAATCAATTTTTAGTAGTTTACACAAATACGCAAAGTAAAAGAAGAAAAAGAAAGAGCATTCAAAATGGAAATGAAATGAAAATAGATGGAAGGCACTTACAGATAGGTATGACAGTCTCTCAACTTAGTCACTCTTGGTCATACATCTTCACTGGGAGTTCCAAGATACCTATTACACACAACACCTCTCATGAATAGAATATTTTGAAATTCAAGATGCTCTTATAATGTCTACATAATAGGTGCTCATGATAAGGTTAAATTCAAAGGAATAACTTGAAATTCCCTCACCAAGCTTCACACACAATTTTGTAATGTCTTTAAATCATAATTGATATTTTTCAAGATCATCAAAATAAGGATGTTGCATTGCTTTTATGGATGGGATTCTCTTGGATGGCTCATAAATCTGCATTTTCTACAAGGAGACACCAATCAATGTTTAGTAGGTTACTTACAGATACACAAAGTAAAAGAAGAAAAAGAAAGAGCATCCAAAATGGAAATGAAATGAAAATAGATGGAAGGCACTTACAAATAGGCATGTTAGTCTCTCAACTTAGTCACTCCTAGTCATACATATTCACTGGGAGTTCCAAGATACCTATTGCACACAACACCTCTCATGAATAGAATAACTTGAAATTCAAGATGCTTTTATAATGTCTACAACATAGGTTCTCATGATAAGGTTAACTTCAAATGAATAACTTGAAATTCCCTCGCCAAGATTTGCACACACTTTTGCAATGGCTTTAAATCATAATTGCAATTTGTCAAGATCATCAAAATAAGGATGTTGCATTGCTTTTCTAGCTGAGATTCTCTTGGATGCCTCATAAATCTGCATTTTCTGCAATGGTACACCAATCAATGTTTAGCAGGTTACTTACAAATAGGAAAAGTAAAAGAAGATGATAGCATTGGAATCAAACAATTAATGTGCATAAAAGTATAAAATTAATAAGAACCAATGTGCATATACTTATAAATTAATCCAACAAACCATCCGGGTCTACTCCACTCTTTATTGTGTCAAGTATTGCCTCATGGTCAGACTCACGAACCTTCCACAAGGTCTTATTCAAAGGTCTACCCCCATATTTGGTCAAAAGAACATTAGATACCATGACAAGTTTTGAGTAATGAAGAATCTTATGATGTGTTTCAAAGTCCTAAAACAACCAATTTTTAACACTCTTATGTGGGTACCTTCTAAGCCATGTTCTAGTAACAACAACTGAGCCTGTAGGGTATTTGATGTTTTCTCCATCTATAACTGGGGCCTCCAATTTCTTTTTGGCCTCAACGCAATGACACAAGTAATAGTTTGTCCCCTCTTCGTTGTCTTCATCTACAATAACTACATAAACATGCCCTACATTGATATGTCCAACAAATCCCCTAAAATTAGTCAACATTACAAATACAATACAAAATAAGATAACAATATAGAATTTCAAATATTAAGAAAGTAGATATATTACCTGGTTGAACTAGATCTAATATGTGGTCAAAGTTGACTGATGATTCCATCTGTGTTAGTTCCAATGCCATAGGAGGGTGATATGTATGAAGTGGGCTAAAATAACTTGTCAACCATTTGTCAACCCACTCCCTTGACTCACAATCATTCTAGGCTTGCATTGTACATGAAGAACAAAAGCATGCCATCTTCCATGTATCAATACTCCATGAACCTGTATTTGAGCTAAGGAAAGAGTGTAGCTCACTCAATCCTATTAGTGAACAAAAATCCTCATATGGTGCAATGTTAGTATCATCCATCAACCAAAAAAGTATACAAATTGAAGATGTACCTTCATTACCTAGACCCATCGAAGCATTACAACACTCAATGATTGATCTTGCATTTGTCAACTTTTCATTGTCTTTATACTTTAACTCTTCTTGTGCTAATGCTCTTTTCACGCATGCTTCTACATCATCATGCTCCCCCTTTCCATGCCCAGCCTCACAAAAGTTTCACATATGCTGAATACTTGTAGTGAGATGCATCTTGCACAACCAGTAGAACATGTGCACATTCTTAAACTGTGTTGCATAGTTATCTGACCATATTATATGCCAACTGTATGCTATGCCCCTCTAAGCCAAATCATTGTAGAACATCTGGAAGCAACCTTGCACAAACTCTAGAGAATGTGTATGATCATCACTAATATAAAAGTGATACTCCCTCAATACCTTTGATCCTCTGTACTATCAGTTGCATGAATGAATTCTATGTGCACAAATATTGAAACCTGTGTGGAGTTGTAATATTGTGACTACACCTCATGCTACGACTCTAGAGTGTAGTTCTCTACAAATTCAACCATTGATACTATGCTACCAACTGGAAAGGTGTCCTTGCATAGCTTGAATTGTGTGCCCAACCATTGGGCTCTATGGGTATTCCTTGCATACTCATACACTATATTGTCATGAAACATGGACATAAACTGATACACTAGAATCTTTTGAATAACTAAATCACACCTTTTTTCTTGAGACCCATCTTTTGTAATGTATGCCACTATTTTATACATCCCAAACTTTACTAGTTTCTATCCCACCTCATCCGTGCTTTCCATATGTTGACATATTGGCATTCGTTGCAAGCCACCACAACGCTCACATGAGCCATCCAAGCATGCTGTCCTGTAGAATATTTGGCCATCCTTTATTTCACATAAATTTTTTGATAAGAACTCTCTTGAAGATTTTGGTGGGGCTTCTATGCCACAATCCTACAAAACATCGTTAGTATGCAAATCTAAACATATAGAATGATAAACATCATAATGGTTAGAGAATTCAATATGTAGTCTACAATAAAAAGTTGTGCTTGTGTGATTTATCTTGACATAAAAAGGTTTAAGCATTTCAAAAAATCTTTTAGAAATACTAATTTGAGGATAATCATTTTGAAATTTATGAATAAATTGGGTTTGAGTCGTATCCAAAAAATTCTTTGGATGTGTCTCATGGTTCCGACTACCAATTCTCCTTCTTATGACATCCCTTTGATTCAAAGATGGCCTTGTGTTATTCTTCCAATACTCTTCAATTAGTGTTCTCAATGCTTCAACAAATTTTTTATCTTTTTTTGGCAATCTCCACAAGAATTCCCATAATTCATTTGAATCGGTGCCCTCAATTATTTGCCGCCTTTGAATGGATTTTGATCAAGTTTTTCTACTAATTCTCATTTGTTCACTCATCTTTTTAATGAGACAAGCTCTCTTTGTTTGATAGCTTACCAAAGTCGATGTAATGAAATTTCGGGCACGACATTACTATCCTTTGAGCATCAGGTCTTACCCACACTCTCATAAGCATCCATTAGATTCTTCACAATAGTGTTTTCACTTGATGCATTTGATGTTCTCAACCCAAGAGTCTTCATGATGTTTCTATACTTTAAACATCATTTCAACAAATAGTTGACATCTTGCAGTCTCATTTAGCGTTTCAAAGAATATTTTTTAAATCTTATCAGCATATCTTCTACAAGTGCGTGTTGGAATCTTACCTTCCATGTGCTGCAAAATATCCTCATCAATATTAATCAAATACTTTGGCTTTCTACATAAAATTCTGGGTGCTGTTATCCTAGGCACATACATCTCAACATTAGCAATTTCATCAATATTTAATTGAGGTGAGCTAGATTGCGTACCTTCGATCGAGGGTGGAATAGAAGACATACCTTGAGGTTCACATGGGGATGATGGCATACCTTCTTCATCAAATCTAAGTGATGATGTACTCTCAACTTGAGATGTAGTGGATGGTGTCCAACCATATTCACTTGCGATAGATGGTGTCCCTCCATATTCACTTGTGGTAGATGGTGTCCCTCCATATTCGCTTGTGCTTAATGGTGTGACCCCTTCGTATTCAATTTTGGTAGAGGGTGTGTCTCCAAGTACAGTATTTGAATATGTTCCACAACAAAGCTTTTGCATTTGTGCCCTTTGTGCTACCAATTTCTATTCTCTTTTTGACGGTTGAGGTTCCTCTTCAATTGGCTTGTTTCCATCAATCGTTTCCAATTTCTTCTTTTCATGATATGCCCTCAACCATTCTCTCTCCTTTTCTTTGAAGGTTTGGAGCTCTTCATCTGTTAGTTTCTTCCTTATTCATTTCTTCGGCATGGTGGATAATTTTACCTATAGCATGGTAATGAGACGAATATTAGTTCATGGTGTTTGAGTCATTAGATGAATGTTTAGATAGGTTGTTTTATCCAATTTGCAAAAAATGTAAAATGTTGTAAAAAGAGGTCCAAAATAGGTTCTAGGTGTTTTGTTCTTAGAAAAAGGTCTTGGTGTACCTTTTCAGCATGTAATTACTTAATTTGGTGGTTCTTAGGCGTTGAGAGATTCAAAAGTGGGAAAAAAACAAATCTTGCAAAATTGTTGTCAAGGTAAAAATGCAAAAAATGACAAATGGAAAAATTTGGAAGTTTAGGAGTCAAGTAGGTGAAAGGTTGGTTTGGGTCATTTGATATGGTTAGGAAAACATTTAAATTGATGGATAACCTCAAGCAAGAGGTAGAGGGGATGTAAATAATGGAGAAAACAATAAAGAGACCTTGTTTTATATTCATTTTTTTGTGTTTTTTCTGGTAAAACAGCATTGTGAAGCATTGTACAGCCCCGTACAACCATATTTTCATGGGGCAGTCATTTGGAATGATTAAGCTATGAGTCTAAAACATTCTCCTTTTTTTCTCACTTAATTTCATGCAAATTTGAGTAAGTTATGGCTTGTTTACTAAAGAAGGTTCAAAACCCTTGCTAGGGTAAACATAATTAAAATAAAATTGCATTTCTCTTATTCTAAATGATGGAATCACCTGAAATTTAGTAAGAAGGTCTTTTTTTTTGCACTCTTTCATTTCTCAAAGTTTCAGACCGAGTGGTGATAGTTAGCTTTTAAAATCATGATGCCCTAGGCCATATTTTGGTGAAAAATTAGGAAAAAGCATAGTGTATAGTGAGAATTAAGGAATTTGTTTGTGGTTTTTGATTCCTTCTTGAAGATATTGTTTTTAAAAGCTGTTTAGGGGTATTGTGAATCTATTTAAATTTTTTTTTTTTAAAATTTTTCAAGTTTTTGAAGTCCATTTAATGACTATCCTGCCATGATAGTGATGTAACAATCCTAATTTTTTAGTCAAGAATGGTGGTTTATGATACATTTTTGATGAATTATCATGAAGTAAGTTTGGAGAATGATTCCTTCATGTTCTAAAGAGATATTTATGCATGTTTGAAGCATTAAGAAGTGGAAATAGGCTTGGAATTGAGAAGTTGCTTATTGATAGGGCCTAAAAGGGCCTAGTTTACTGATTAGGAGAGTCTGTTTTAAGAAGTTTTCATATTGGATATATCAAAGTTGGGAATTGGGTTGAACCAATTAAATTGATGTTGTTTAAAGTGTTTGAGAAGTTTTTAAGGGATTGTGTGCTTATAAATTAGTGTGATGTATTGTATCCATGAGTTTTGTGAAGGTAAAGGAGTCCTAGTTGAATGGACAAGTTGAGATTTGGTTTAGTTTTGATAAGTTGATTGGAGTGAGATTGAGTTAATTTGTTTTCTTCCTCTAGCATTGCATCAAAGTACCCTCGATGGTTTGTTTTTTTGGGTAGATGTTCTACAAGATAGGCTGCACCTTTCCCCATTTTGCTAACTTATCCTTGAATAAAGAGTCTTGAAATAGTGGAGAGAAGGGTTAGAGTCCCTTGTAGGTAGACTAATCAAGGAAACATTTAAAATATATGACAACATAGGTGATGAGGTAGCTTTACTAATGAGGTAATTTAGAAATAGAGATGAAAATCAAAATAGTTTAAATCGGTGCTATCTATGTGGGAGGAGTATATTCCAATTTTTTAGAGACTTCTATGGAAAATTTGGTAGCATAGACAAGGAAATCAGCTGGTTGTACATATATGTGGTTTAAAAATGTAATTGGAAAGTGTATAGAATTGTGTAATTTAAAATGTACATTGACAACCTAAGGTTGTAATGAAAAATGAACAATTATCAACATGGAATATGCAAAACAACAAAAATGAAATCAAGCCATAATAGAATGAAAGAAAATGTGTAAAGACTTCACATACCTAAAAAACCAGAGTTTCAAATAGAGGATTTCTACCCAATTATGTAGCCTTTGCTTCTTCTTTCTTCAAACTCCTTAACAACTTGAATTTTTCAAAAGCTTATTCCCCTCCAAACTTCAATTGTATATCAATTTTCACTAGAATTCAAACTTGAATTGATATTATATTCCTTTCAACATGAAAACTCTACTATTTCATGCAAAGGTGGTGGAAAGATCATGAAAAAGGTGGTGGAATGTGAAACACATGCATGCACACTTCACAACATCATCACAAAGGTACTTTTGTCAGAGCATGTGCATAACCAAGAGAATTTATAGAATGTGGGTCGAGACCACAGGTAAATTGATTTTTTATACCATTTTTAGAGCAAGCCAAAATGTGCTCGCGTTATAACATGAGCACACCATTTCTTGCTAAAAATAGCCATATCT
>VDFB02353493.1:129936991-129970543 GCA_007258455.2 Sequoia sempervirens
AAATTTGTTACCTCTCTGTGTTAAATTTTGAAGCAAAATTTTATAGTAAAATCAAAGAGCAACATAGAAGGTTATTGTTAAACAATAAAAAATTCTCAATAGAAAACAAAAGAAATCTCAGTAGATTTATAAATGATGTTCTTTGATAAATACGAGGAAACAGAAACCTCTGGGAAGAACTTTGTTAAACATTACCTGTAGAAAAGATTTTGTGAATTTGGGTTTGAAAATGAAACCCTCTGTTGTGGAAATTATTAATTTCTGATAAAATTGTTAAATTGGTAAATAACTCTATTTCATGTAGAAAACCCTCTCTGAGAATATTTGCCTGATTATTATATTTTTATTTATTGATTAAATTGTATATATGTTTATATATATATATGCATGTATATAAATAATATATATATTTACATATACAAATATACACATGTATTTTTATTGTGAAACTATTATGTAGAATTTTATTCTCTTTAAAATTGCAAAAATCTATACACGAATTTGTAATATTGTGGGAAATTTAGTCATAAAAATTTGATATAAATAAATGAATTTATGGAAATTGTCGTACGGGTGAATTGAATAGGAAAATTTTTTAAAAAATTGTTTAAGTTGGGGCCACAGGGGTTACCCCCATAGCCGCCCCATAAAGGGCGACGATTGTGGAGGCAGCTTGCACTGCCCTCACAGGCAGTGCTCAGCTGCCAACACATCCATAGCCCCATATGGGGTCGACTGTGTATAACAGCCAGCGATTGTGTATTAAGCACAACCCTAACTTCATCCTTGCCCTCATGTATTTTTCCTTTGTTAATAAATCTGATATATTTTTTTAAAAATGAAATTCAGGTTTTTAGATTTAAAATTTTAAATATATATATTAATTAGTGTGTATATATATATACTTATACAGTTTCAGGAAAATAATTTAGTATTTATATATGGTTTCTTTATTAGATACATGTAATGCATGAGATTAACCATTTAAAAAAAACTAATAAAATTGGAAAAATAAAATTGATATATTTTTTTTATGAAATTGAGAAAATCAGAATTAGACTAATTGATTTAATTTCTTTCTATTGTTGGAGAAAAGAACTATAAACAAGTTGATTAACTTTCATGCTATACGTTATTGATTTGATTGGATTTAGTAAATCCTAACATTAGATTCTTATTATGCCTGAATTGCTTTAAATTATTTTTACTCTTATTGGGAAAATTGGGATTATATGGGATTATAAGTCTTCTAGATAAGTTTGTTTAATGTGGGAGTTGTTATTTGTTTAAAATACAATCCTTTGAG
The DNA here is from genome assembly GCA_007258455.2 of Sequoia sempervirens. NCBI lineage: Eukaryota > Viridiplantae > Streptophyta > Pinopsida > Cupressales > Cupressaceae > Sequoia > Sequoia sempervirens. Next base: position 129,938,298 of record VDFB02353493.1, read on the forward strand.
TTAACTAGGGTAGTGCACATGGTTCTATTCGGTTTTAGGCACCTGGTTCTATGAATAGGTTGTGATGTCTATTGTTATATTGTTGTTTATTTTGATGTTAGTTTATGTGCACCTTGTCTACCCTTAGTTAGTGGAATTAGATTCCTTATGTTATTATTAGGGGAGTGGCCCTTTATGAGGGCCGACACACAAAGTAGTGCCTGGGTAACTCATGTAGAGTTAGTTAATCAGTGAAAACTAAATCAACACATTAGGTAGTCTAAAACCTTTAATTAGATTAATTAAGCCTCACTCATGGACTCAAGGGCTAGTTTAGACTTGGGGATGAGACGAGAAGGCCTGGAATGGTAAAATCAATATCTAGTCACTATGAAAGATATTTGATTCCGCAACAGATTGCATGTGAGGCCGAGTTTCGTAAGAGGTTACCAGGGTAACCCAAGATGGGGGCCGAAACCTAGTAAGATTCTCCTGGGTAACCTATGCAACATTGTGATGACACTCCACCTATAATAATAGTACCCTTGTGATCTTAGTGTATTTGATCCTTTAGTTCTGGAAGCAATGTAACCATTAAGTTAAGTTGGTACTTGTATAGTTCTGTCTTTGGGTTCATCTATGTCTAGAGTTTGTAGGTTATGTCTAGGGAACCTTTTTACTATCTCCTAGCAGGGGGGGTGGGCCTACAGGTACCACTTGGTTGGGTGGAACATGCACCTTACACCGTTGGGTCCCCAGTTCTTGTTTGTGGCGACGAGTACTTCTTAGATGGAGAGCTCGTATGTGAAAATGTACTTTCTCATATGTATTAGTGGAAAAATTATTTATGTATCAATCCTCAATTGTATTCGGGGAGAAATTTTGTAACATGTAATTGTACACTTTTGTATGACCTACCTCATTTGGAAATGAGTATTGTAAATATTATAATTATTGCAATGTAAGAAAGAATCATATTTATTCTTTATATCTTTAATGATGTAATTTATTTGTTAATGAATGCATGCTCTTAAGTTTATGAGAATTAAACACATGCTATGTTAATTACTATTGTCATCTATGGGATTTACATGTAGTGTGTCATCTGTATCTTAGGGAATATTTGCATTAGTGAAGTTTATGTTTACACTTTTTTTAAAAAAATTATTACACTTTCGTAGTCAATGCAACATTCTTTAGGTTACGAGACGGGGCATTACACTCTAACTTCTTAGAGGTCCTTTCTCCTCTGTTTTAGGTTATATTTGTATATGGGTACATAACATGGACTCATTATTAGGACCCACTTATATTTATACCTAAGTTAAAATTAAGGGGGAGTGTTAGTTTAACATTATATTTGACCTAGGATAGTTGATGTATTAGTGTAATTTTGAACATGTTTTGTTAATTTTATTTCTACAATAATTTATTTCTCACCTAGGTAGTTAATAATGGAATCTATCATCCTTGATTTGATGAAATTAAGTGTCACCATTACCTCCTTAATTCTTGATTGATAGCAATTAAGTACCAAATTTATCTTGCTTAGCTACTTTAACTCATCTCTTGTTTGGAGGTTAGCTCTTGACCTCTTAGACATGTGTCATATTGACTCATTAATTTAAGAGGTTTAATAATGTCATCTATTATTAAAATTATTTATTAGAATTTAATTAATAGAATTAAATATATTTATCTTTCTATTTTCTGACTAATTTATAGGAATCAAGGGTGGAATCATAAATCTCTATCATACATGTGGTTCATTTCTAAAATAAAAAGTTCAAAGCCCAATAAAATTGGCCATTATTTTTTAAAGGTTAAATATATTCATTCTAAAAAATACAAAATGTACAAACATAAGTACTTGACCTCAAAAGTTATACCTTGGGATAAATTTAATCTAATATGGTGAAGTGGATCTATTATTATAATGTAGGTAGTTGTTGACCAATTACTAAGCTAAGGTGGTTCTTCTTCAATTTAGGCTATACAGGATCTAGGAGGGTGTTATTAGAACTCTTAAAAATTTCAATTAAAGAAAAATAAAATTAACATAAGTGACTCTCAAAGAACCTTACACTATGTGTATAAATGCCCCAAGAAATTACCATTGAAAAATACTACACTATTTTCTAATATGAGACATAAAAACCCCATTAAGTAGATTAAAAATGTAACTTAGATGCAACTATAATTATTTTATGATCTCATATTATATCTATGATAGTGACTAAAAGTAGTTCAATTCACAACACTTAGGAATGTATCTTAAATAGGCTCTCATAATATATTCTATCTACTAAAGTAATGGGTTATGTACGAATAATAAAATGAGTAAAATAAATTTATATGAAAAAGGTTGTGTTCTTAGAATTGAATTTTGTCTGCTCAAGGAATTAATTACTAAAGAGAGAGATTATTTGGGTGATAGAATTGGTCTACAAACTTAGAGAAAATTGTGTTTGTCTAGATGATCCTTATTCGTGCTAGCAAAACATGACTAAAAATAAATAAAGAACTAGGATTTACATTCAATCACATACAAGCTCTAATATATATATAATTATCAAATACACTACCAATTTATCTCACCATCAAAATTTAAACAACATTCTTGAATAATATTTGAATGTGCATTCCATTTATTATTATGAAAAGAGTTTGTAAGAAGGATTCAATAGAGTTTTACAATCTCTACCAAGATCAACTAATCACACATGTTACCAAATACAATAAAAAATATGAATATAGATCTCTTAAAGTGCACAAGAAGTTGTATGAGGTGTACTACTATCAATGAGAGGCCATGTAATGGAATGACCTTCTCAAAGGTTTATTACATATAAATTCACTCAAAGCTAAAACTTAGAATATATTAATACTTGAAATCCTAGAATGAGCATAGAACATAGGACATAAGGAAGTTCTAGCATTATCAATTTGGTCATACCTTGCTCAAATTAATAAATGTATAGTAGGTCATAGATGCCTAATGAAGAACCAATTAGAATTTGATAGATGTCACCGCATTTTTTACTTGGTCACCAACTAGCTTAGCACCCTTACACCTTTAACTAGTTATAACAACCAACCAAGTCAAGCATTTGAAAGAATGGAAAGCCCAAAGATACAAAATAAACTCAATAAATAGAATATTATGCATACATAAATATGCGTCATGATTTTTTCCCACTTAGATAGCTTAAATCTAATGCATGAATATTTTTTATGAACATTTATTTTTTAATAGTTTTAAAAAGTCAAATTTACAAAAAATGTCATATTTTTCATGGGACATCAATTTTTGTCTAAATTTTAAATAGTTAAAAAGAAAAATAATATACCATCTTAGAGAGGATTCTCTCCTCTAGTGCATTGTATATTTAAAAATAATAATATATTTTAATATTGAAAAAAATAAAAATTAATATTTAAAAAATAATAATTAACCTTATGGTTGATTACAATAACCTACTTACAATAAAATAAAAGTAATAATAAAACTAATAAAAATATTAAAAAGTATATTTTAGACTCTAATCTTTGTAAAGGGTATTTTTATATTTTCATGAATGTACCAGACGGTAATACAAATATGTGTCACACTTTTTATAAAGGAAATGATGAACAAAAATAGAAATTTTCAGCTTCAATAATCTAAAAGTAATATTTATGTTTTAAATTTTAAAATGACATAAACTAATGAAATATAGAACTCTTCATACAATTTATGCTTATATATATAATTATGCTCATGTAATTCATGTGTAATTTATGCTCTTATATATATATATAATTTGAAATGCAAAATTATTTAGAAAAGAGTGAGGTCAATGGGATGTTACATCAATATATTTTAATATAATTTTTAATTTCTAGTCAATCTAATGTTTGATTAAAAATAAAATATATATAATAATTTTAAATAAAAAACAAAACTAGTCAAAGTGTCAAAAGAAAAACATTTGATTCTAGATTCTAATCTCTACAAATAGATATTTTTATGTTTTCATGAAAGTACCCTAACTTTAGAGAAATTCAGATTTGAAGTTGAAGTTTTTCTTAATTTTATTCAGAAGAGGGGTTAAGCTTGTTGGGATGTGAATCCCAATGGTCATTCGACCCTTCATCTCCTCCTAACTCTTTAGTTCATAGTTGAATATGCGTGTATAAGTATATGTGTATAGTTCATGTATTGTGTTGTATCATTGGTTAATATAAGATTATTCCCTTCTTTCCTGGTGGACATAGCCATTTATGGTGAACCACATTAAAACTTGTGTTATGTTGTTATCTTATGTTGTGTGACTTCTAATTCTTTTTTTATCTGCTCCTTTAATACTCAACAATTGGTATAAGAGCTTGGTGAAGAAGCTCAGTGAAACCTTACACATAAATTCAATCACAATTCAAAAATTTTAATGAAAAAGAGGTTTATAGTTCTAAGTGAAGGGGTTTCACTTGAAATGATATGTTCCATGTATATGCCATGTGGTTTTAGGAAAAACAATTTTGCTTGAAACTATTTAGGGAAAAATTGTTTTTCCAAAAACTATTTTTTTGGTTGAAAGTGTGACACAACTCTTTTCTTTTACCCTATGCTTATTTGAAAGAAAATGAAATTGATTTTTTATTAAATCTGCACAAAAGGAAGAGTTAGGTTACCACATAAAGAGTTTTGGGTGAAAGTGTTTTGAGTAAAACCCTTTAATCCAAAAATGTTTTAAGTTAAAATATTGCACATAAATTCAACCTAGTTTGAATTTTAGAATCAAATGGTATATCAATTTAATAATTTTAGGTGAAAGGATTTCACCTAAAACCCTCGTGCCATGTAAGTACCAATTAGTTTTAGGTAAAATAATTTTACCCAAAACTATTTAGGAAAAAATATATTTATCAAAAACCACATTGTTAGTTGAAAGTATGACATAGTTCTAAAATCTTACCCAAATGTAAAAGGATGACACAATGACCACTTAGTCTAAAAATAGGGTTTCAAAACTTGTTTCACAAAAAGATGATTCAATTGGAATATGCCAATTGATGCAATATAATGATGTGATAGGGGCAAGTGTGATTCTAAGAGGTACAAAGTTAAAAGTGGGTGATTGAAAATGGTAGGGATTAATAATGAAAAATAAGTGATAGATAATTATTGTTAGACAATGATCTATGAAGTGATGTTCATTTATACCTTAATTAAAAGAAAAATTCAAAATTTTTGAAGTTGTAACTGAGTGGTATTGGGCCCTAGGAGAATCTAATCCAAAAATAAAACTATTAATCGAAGACTTGATAAAATTGAAGGATGGATTTAGTTCTATTTTTAATTTTAAGTATAAAATATGACTAATAGGAATTCCATATTAGAAAAAAACATTTTCTAAGATAACTATATGGGACACCTACCCAAATTAGTGTAAAAAAAATTGTATACACTTTTTACCATTACTATGTTAAATTTAAAAAGATGGTTAGTCACTCCATAGTAAAATATATTACTTTCCTATTTAAAATAAACAACATACTAATATACTATAGATTAAAATCATTTATATACATTGGAAAATATCATTATATTAGATCTTCACGAGGAATTACCTCTAAAGAAATACCTTATCACATGCATGAATATTTAACTAAAATGTGATCCAATATACTGTTTTAGTATTAGGGGAAGGAGTTTATTTAATTTGATATAAGTAGGTATTAGGGGTTGAGAAGAATGTATAGAAGGGGGTGAGCTACTTATAATTAGTGTTCCAAATCCTCTTCTAGTCACTTTGTGTAAGTCAACCAAATAAAATACCATTCACTATGTTGTTTTTGTCAAGGTCACACAACTATATATTTTTTATAATACAAAGTCTTGTACTATATCAATCCCTTATAATTCCATGGGTATCTACTCAATCCTAACTGTAATGAAGTTAACAAGAGAAATAATAGTCACACCAAGTTTGTTAAACTTCAATACAATTTACTAAGTTTCCTAAAACTTGTAATAGATTTACTTGAAAATTTTAAGTGTACTAAGATGCTAATATATTACGTATAACTAAGATATATATCTTACACATTTTTTTTATAAAAGGAAGAGTATTATGTATCTATAGATTAGATAAATACATATATAAAAGAAGCAATGACCATGGATGCCAAGAGATTTTATAATGCTTGAAAAAAAAAGGAAAAATAACCAATCTAATTCAATTAGAGATGAGTGTAATTTGATTTAGTTGGTTCTAACATTAAATTTGAATTTTACAAATTGATTTATTTTTAAATGACATTTTAGTGGGAAAGTGTGTTGAATGTGTAAGGAAGCGAACATATCAGTTTTTGTAGTATAAAATATATTGTCAATGAGAATAAGTTGAAAATATCAATATGTAATAGTTGGTAACAAATAAATTTATAAATAAAAAGTCACATTTAAATATCTCTAGCTTCTATGACAGTGTTGTTGCACATTTATTATCTTCTACTTTATTTTATCTATCTTCTAATCTACTTCTTTTGTGTGTTGCAATGCATGAAAGAACAACTAAAAACTTAAAATGCAGTAATTTCAAAAGCATTTAAAACATCTCTATAATTTCAACTATAATCTAATTATACTAGAAATAGAAAGCTAAATAAAGATGTTTTAGCTTAGTAATTCTTGAATACAAATGATTTTAGAACATCTTTTTATCAATCTAATAAAACTAGACAAATTAAATGAACATATTTTTCATTGTAAACTCTCTAATGTATATATTTATTTTTTAGAGTTATTTTTGTCTATTTAGACAATTCAAATTTAGATTTGTATTATAACAAATTTTGAAAATTTAGTATTTCCATTTGATTATTTTTTTAACTATAGATTAGAGAATGTTCTAGTGACAGTACATTTAAAAATAAAAATAAAAAAATAAAATTTAGAATTATTCATATTTTTGTAATAAAATCATATTTCTTATTTGAATTCAAATTTCAAAATTCACATTAAAAAATATAAAATTTAATTAAGCAATACTTAAATTTTAGTTTAATCAACAATCTCCCTTTGATTCACATAGCATGAAACAATTAATTTCAATCCGATTTTTATTGGTTAAGAAAAAAAAAACCTTTTTAATTTGTACTCAATTATTTACAAGCACTTTAATCTTAGATTTAGTATTTGACATGATAATAAGTGAAGGAACATTGAAATCACTCATTTTATATGAGATATGGTACACTAATTTGACATACAATTTTTTAGATCTATATTAATATGTTATAATATATATTTATCTTAAATTAATAGATATATTTAAAAATATTTATGTAAATGACACTAAAAGATATTATTTTCAAAATGTCTATTCTACGTACATCACAAATCTAATAAAATATAAATATCTTAAAAATAATATCATTCAATACATTTTGAATAAATTTTAAAAAATAAAAAATAGAGGAAAAATAGCTTTGAATAAAGTCTCTTAAATTATATTTAAATTTTTTAAATAAACTATTTTTTAAAAGTTTTTCATTATTATTTAAAAAATAATAATTTATGTATTTATCAAATGATAGATAATAAGACACAAAAATATAAGAAATATCTATTCAGTGGTGTGAATGCACCTTTGACTATATTTATTAATTAATTGAAAATGTAAAACCCCTTATGATTTTCAATTAATTAATAAATACTATCAAAGATGCATTCTTGGAACTTATAGCTAGTAGAAGTACACGTAGTCCGAGTTTCTAACCGGTCAAAAATGTCGTGCGCACAAAGTCAGACGATTGTATTATTTTTCAATATTGTACGCGTTCAACTTTTCTTTAAATTCCAAGAGATTCCTCCGGTTTTGAGTAATAAGCTTATCTGGGCAGAAACGGCCGAAAGAAAACGCGAGCTCTGATCGAACTTAATTAAGTTTTCTTTTCTTTTCTTATTTGATATATATTTGCTCGGGTTGCAAGATTTCCTTCCGTTTCTTCACCACTCCCGAATTACTGAGCTACTGCCACTTTATTTCTTTTTGTTTAGATTAAATTTCAAATATCAGTCAAGATTGAAGAAGTAGAAGACATATTTGTGGTCGGTACAGCATATTGTAGAATATTGAGTACCTCCGACAACATGACCAGAGATATGCTTAAAATCCTCCCGACGTTTGTCAAACCTGTATGTCCCCTTACTGAAAACACAATAGATAGCAATAATTTAGAAGAAATGGAAGAACAGTTAGCCGCGGCAGAGATATTGATTTCCAAATGGGACATAAATAAAAGCAGCAAAATGCTCTTTGAGAGCAACGCAGAAGAAGTCCGTATGTACATGGGCACAGTCGAAAATCTACATCAGCTTATGGAATATTTGTCCGCCGCCGGCACCAAATCTGCGGAACTCATCCGCGCGCAGCGGCTGATGAAAATGTCGATGGCCCGTCTGCAGAATGAGTTTCACAAAATTCTGATATCTAACAGCGAACCCATCTATCCTGACAGGGAGTCATCGGGCCGACCGTCGTCCTATTCGAGCACAGAGGAGAGCATCACTAGTTCCACATGCTCTGACGGCGACGACGACGGCAGCAGCCACTCCAGTCCCAACTGTTTGTCAACAAATAGAGTCTGCGAATTCGACATGGTTCCGTTAGACGCCGTGGTGGATCTGCGGAATATAGCGCAGCGCATGGCGAAGAGTGGGTACACGAGGGAGTGCGTTCGAGTCTTCGTTCTCACCAGAAAGTCCGTGGTGGAAGAGAGTTTATACAATCTAGGCGTGGAGAAGGTGGGATTGAACAATGTGCGAAAAATGAAGTGGAAACTCCTGGATGACAAGATCAAGAAATGGACATACGCCACCAAAATCAGCATCCGAATTCTGTTTGCCCGAGAGAAGCGGCTGTGCGATGATGTGTTTAAGGGGCTTGATAAGATGAGAGATGCCTGTTTTGCTGAAATCGCCAAGGAGCGCACAGCCAGGCTTCTCGCCTTCGCAGAGGCCGTTGCCACCACGAGCCGGGCGCCTGAAAGAATGTTCACGGTGCTCGACCTCTACGAAGCGCTCAACAATCTTATGCCCGACATAGAAGACACATATTCTCAGGACCCCTGCCGAAGCGTGCCCGAGCAGGCCAACAGGATCCTGGCCCAGCTAGGGGAGGCGGCCCGGAGGATTTTGATGGAATTTGAAAAGGCCATTGAGAAGAAGAAATTTAAGGCCCCCATTGCGGGCGGCACTGTTCATCCTCTCACCAGATACGTTATGAAATCTCTCTTTTCTCTTCGATTACAAGGAAGCTTTGGTGAACATAATCACAGACGCGCCCGGGGAGGTACCGAAAGCCCTACCTGACAACGAGCTAAACGATCCCTCTGCCCCGCTGTCTGTCCGCCTCGGGTGGACTGTCTTCCACCTGCTATGCAAGCTCGACAAAAAATCTGATCTGTACAAAGACTCCGTTCTGTCCCGTCTCTTTCTCATGAACAACCTTCGGTACATAGTACAGAAAGTGAATGGCTCCGAGCTCAAATATATCGTGGGGGAGGAGTGGCTTAGAAAACACTGTAAACGCAGCACACGGTGAAATATGAGAGGATCACGTGGATGAAAGTGCTGTCGGCTCTAACAAGCAAGGAAGTTCCTGCGAGTGGCGGAGTTTCGTCCGGCGAGGCTTTGAAAGAGAGATGGAAGGGGTTCAACTGAGCGATTGAAGAGGTAAAAAGAATGAATGGTGTGAATGGGTGGGACCTGACGTCAGCCTGCTAAAGAAGTTAAAGGTTTCAATTACTGAGAAGTGGATACCATCCTACAGTTCCTTTCTTATCAGATTCAGAAGCCGATTTGAAAGCGATGCGTACATCAAATACGCGCCTTGGGAGGTGCAAGATTTTGTGTTAGACCCGTTTCCTCATCTAAGATTTTGTATTAGAATAAAACTAGCGCTTGCACCTCAACGAGGTGCAATGGCTACGCGGATAACAGGGGTATACCCTGGGAATATATTGAAGGGCAGGGGAAAAAACGCAAGAAAATGTAAATTGTTTTTCTTAAGACTATTTATAGCAAAAGTCAATTGATGATGGGATGTGAGAAGATTTGAATATGAACAAATGGAACTTAACAGTATGTTCTGCTAAATGGTTTTACAACATAATTTTTTTTGTGGCATCTGGGAAATTCATCGCCAACTAAAATTTATCGCCAGCAATTCATTGCACGGAGAAATGAACCGCCATTAATATTTTCCTAGTAATTATTAATTTATTGAGATACCCATTATTTTTTACCTATTTATTTATTGAGATACTCAAAATAATAATTATACCTCTCTAATTGTCAATAATTGATTTATTGAAATGATTTATTTTTGTGTTAGGCTTGGTTCATAGTAATTTCTATTCATCTCAATAGTAATTATTTTTTATGTTTATTTTGATATGAATGTTTTTAACATGATAATATATTAAAAAATTATTTATTTTTATTATCATAAATCAAATTCTCTAAAGTTAATGCGATTAATTTTTTATTCATTTTTATCATAAATCAAAATATTCTTTTGCAAAAAAAATCAAAGTTTTGGAAATATTTATTAAAAAATATTAATCGCAGTTAATTTTCCGCCACGGTGAATTGCTAGCAGTGAATTTTATTTGGCGATGAATTTGTCATGGCAGTGAATTGTTGGCGGTGAATTTTCCATCAATGAATTGTTGGTGAATTTTCCTAGAGCCATTTTTTGTACAATGAAAGAAGACCTATAACTTAAAAGGTCAATTGGATTAAGTACAATTGTTGCAAATGCATGTTGTGGGAAAATATTTTTATAATATAAAAACTATTTTATGACACATCAAAACCACTAACTCAAGAGATTGAGTATGTATAATATAATTGTTGGTGGTTTACGATGAGGTTCTTAGTGTTTTATCCACTCTTGCACCTTTACAATGAATTAATTGCTTGTGTGTTGTTGTATGTCGTTCTAAGAGACCTTGTTAAACAATTCATAGGTTTTATGTCTGCCTTCAATTTCCTTAAGAAAAACTTGTTAGAGAGTTCACGTTCTTGTGCATGACTTTGCATTTTGAATTATGCATACTTGGGTAAATTTTATTGCTAGAAGTATTAGATTAAGTTCTATCTCTCTCCTCAAACTCTTAAGGAAATGCCTTGGTATTTGAATATGTTCGCAATGGCTTTGTTGTAAAGGCTTTAAAGACATTCAATTAAAATTTGAACATCATCCTGCATGCCTACACTTAGATTGGAGTGGATGCCTATCAAAGAATAATTTAAAAAATATGTTTAAGTTGGATGTAATTGTGAGTGCCATCTTGTATCAACATAGCCATAACAAAACTGATGCACACAATTTAATAAAGAAGATGGACACAAAACTCTCTCTTGAATGATATCAAATTATGAATAATTCTGCTTTTTAGCTTATATTGCAACACAGCTCGAAATTCTTTGTACTTTGTTACGATTGTAAATTGTTATTAATGATGATAGAAATTCTATTTTCATGGAAAGCATTGGAAACCCACTTATAATGAGTAGCAAAATATGTATGATGACTAAAACGCAAGACCTAACATTGATCATGGTATAAGGGTACAACTCATTTATTAAACTTTGGATTCATTGGTGATTTGAGACTAATATACCTTTGTCTTATAAATCAAAATGGTCTGAATGAGACATCATTGTCATTGATTTTTTATTTTGTGGCAACGTACCTAGTGTCAAATTTTCTTCAGATTGTGATTAACAATAATGTCAAGATTAAATTAAGAGTATTGATTACAAACATACAAACATATTACCGTTATAATCATATCATGTATCGTTTTTGATAATTTAAGCAACAAAACAAGGGTGTTGGTCCATAATCATATCACTTATTGTTTACCAATGAAGTTAGGATAGTATAAATAGAAAAATAAAATATCATCTAATTTGTAAACTAAGCTATTATTGAAATTTATGAAGTCACACTACGAGGTAAATGAAATCAATGGGGTTAGAACATTATTATTAATAATATTGAGTACCCATCTTCATTTGATAATATAAAGTATATAATTAATGGCATATGCATATCAAGGTCTAAAAGGATGCTCTAATACCAATGAAAAATCCCCATCTCAACCACACTGTCACCCTCCACCTAGAATGCAATCATATTAAGGTTTGCTATAATTATACTATCCTTCATTCATATAATAATTCCAACATCAAGGTTCTCATATTTAAGAGGTTTAATAAAATGTGGTTCTACTATCACTAAAACAAGTCATCATCACTTCCGTTATTAGGAATCCATTATCCAAAACTCAAATTAGATAATCATGTTCATAATTCGTTACATATGAAGAGGTCTTTATAGTTTGACTAAGAAAATAAGACTATATTTGATTTTAAGATTTCAAAGAGCCGGCTTAATTAAGACTATATTCTATCATATTGGGAGCCGCCTTGCTTGACTTTCCCTTTATTGCCATTTTCTAATCATGTCTATGAAGCTACCATTGACATTCCCAAAAAACTTTTTTTTTTCCCAAATAATGATTTACAATGTAAGCTTTCCCAGTAAACAACCTTTGTTTCATAACAGAATAATGATTTACAAGGAATTATTGGTTTACTACAAATGGTCGCCTTTAAATCATGCACCCATTCTATGAAGCATTAATTTTTTGAATAGATTGAAATCGTCACGTTCATGGAAGATGTACAAATTCGATTGCTAAAAAGAAGAAAGAAAACTTTAGTTACTTCAAGCAAAACCAACTGATATGAGTAAAGCTAAGTTCCACAATTTTTTTCCACATGTTGCCTGCAAACATGACTGGCAGGTGTAAATCCTATTTCTACAACCCTTTCCCACACATCCCTGCCTATGCGAAAATAGTAGCTTTGGAACAGGATATGGACATCCATCAACGCATAATGGAAGAGGGGAAAAAGAACTAAATCAGACATTACAATTAAAACGGCTCTCGAAAACATGTCTGCAAATGTGGAAGCTTAAACAAGGCATAAGGGCTGCCTGACAGAATGACGCCAGGAGATGCGGTCTCATGGACTGCAGTGATTGCAGGATATGCACAAAATGATTTTATTGAGCAGCTCTAGAAACTTTCAAGAAAAAGCAATCGGCAGGAGTAAAGGAAAATCCGACGACCCTTGGACATGTATTCAAAATGCGGAGCATAGACAAGGCACAGGAATTGTTTGACAGAATGCCTAGAAGAAATGTGGTCTCAAGAAATGCAATATTTGTAGGATATGCACAAAATGGATTTATAGAAAGTGGTTAAACTTCCAAGTAATTACAATCGGTAGATGAAAAGCCAAATTTCGCATCCTTTTCCAATATCATTTTATCAACATATGTCATTCCATTGCATGAGTTATCACAGTATGGAAGTAAAAGCATGAAGGAATTCAATAACACAACAGAACAACTGTATCACATCATTTTGATTATCTTTCATTGGTATTCTCAAAAATATGAAGCTACAGATCTGAAACAGACTCAATCGAGCTTAAACACTCATACCTGGAGACGCCTTCCAGAATGGTGAATTATTGACCTGAGAAATGACCATGTATAGGTCTGAAATGGATTGCAGCAAGATGTAGATGACTTCGAGCAATGTTAAACCCACGGCCAGGGCTGCTAAAGATCAGTCGACCCTTCTAATGGCGGGAAAAAACTCTTCAAAACCCCTACATGGCCCCTCATATTCTGCTCACGAGCTGATTCTGGACTGCTGCCCCCAACAAAATGAGGACCAGGTCCTGCTTTCGTTGTATAGACGTCTCCATGCAGGGTTTACACCAGCAGATTAAAGCTGGGAAAAACAAACACCCCCAGAGGACCTCCTCTGCGAAGGAGATGCCCATCCCAAAAGTGCCCCCTCCATTCGCATTTGGTCAAACCCCTATTAATGGTGACGGTGCACCTCACGTGGTATGATTAAAGATATATAGTAGCTAATTTTACTGTTACATATCTGCATTCCATTTAATTCTTCACACAACTTCTACAACACATTTATTCCAATTTTATCACAGGAATAAAGACGAGTTCGAAGTAGCCAGATAAATAAAATAACTCTAGAAAAAATGCTTTACAATCTACTAAGTTACTGTACTATTGCTGTCATGAAAGCCAACAATAGGGACAAAACAGATAATCTGATCTGCTTAGTATAGGCAGCCAAGCAAACGCAAATAGAAAATGTGACAAAGACCTGCGCAGACCCCTAAAAGAGCTCAATTTGAAGATGAGAGTTTCACAGCCTTAAAGGGCAGATGCAACAAGCCACGCTCGTCTTTGACTTCCAGCGGCCTGGCGGTCTCGTTGCGCGTCTGCCTGACCTTTCGTCTGCTGAGATTCTTGTGAGTGAAGCCATAAATTTGTAAGATCTGATTATCCCCAAAATTGTAGGCCCTCTCCATCTGCTTAAGGCATTGCTCTACCGGATAGTCCCCAAACTTGCCCCAGGGCTTACATCCCACAAAGTGAGTGGCTTGAGCCAGAGATGATCTCCCACGGGATTCTCGCATGCCTTGGGGGCCGACCCTGTTACCAGCAAAATGCGCGGCCGTCCATTGGGCAAAAAGTTAGGGAACCCGGGGTTTTGCTTCAACCATTCGCTCCGCTGCCCGTCCCAGTCGGAGATCTTGGGGCCCAAACTGTAAGTCGGGCCATTGGGATCTCTCTCCACTTCCGCCTCCTCCGGCTCCTCTTCCTCTTCCGCGACACCACCAGCCTCAGATTTGCCTGCTCCTTCATTATTGGCAGCCTCTGTAAGCACCCGGTGCGGCTCCCCGCGACGACCCACAATGAGATGCTCACGGATCTCGGCGAGATCTTGGCCCGTTGTCCCGAACTTGCCCGCGCCAATGGTGCCTCTCAACACCAAATTCATTACATGAATCTCACCTATTTTCTGCTCCTCACAGACAGTACGACGTGGTCCATGGACAGGGGTGCCATGCCCTTTGCCCATCCCTGCCATACATACCCCACCGTGCACAGTACAGGGGCCTCACTCCCATCGTCTGTGGTTGAAATAAATGCGCACGGAACAGTACGAAGACATCGGAGCACCCACAAACCGGCAGCGGAAAATCAGACATTAGACGAATCCGGTGGGATTCCCCACCCAGAATAGCCTATCGGCTAAATATATATGTTCATACGCTAGAAGTTTATTGTTCACACAACATAATAATAATGATATATTAGTAGATTTGGTTTATTGATATTCACAACATTTTAGCTTAGATCTGGATACACTTACAATCCTATTTTATTTTGATTTTATGTGAAAGCTGAAGGATCTGATCGCTTTGGTAGATTCTTAGGTAGTTGTCTCTTTCTTCCTATCCCAAACACAAGTGGTGTGATTACACTTATTTGCAGACTTGATTAATAATTCATTAGTTTTATATATCTAATTTTTCATATACTTACATTTATTTCTTTTTATTATAATATTTTGGATATTCTAATATAGTTCTTTTGATTTTTATCTATCTATTTTGTAGGCATAGTACATATATTTTTATGAAACTACATACAATAAAACAATGTTGATTAGTCTTAAACTACAATTGCATCTATTTCTACAACTTCATCCCTATTTTAAATCTCTGTCTCTTATATTTCATACATATCTCTTCTATATAATCAGATCTAAGCATATTAATACACCATTTGTGTATCATTTCCTAGCTCTTGTGTGTATGGTTAAGTTAATATAACTTTATATGTGCTATTAATTTAATTAATACATGTGCATCACAAGGATAATTTAATCTTATTTTAAGACAAAGCTAATTTGAAATTTATATTGTAACATGCTTTTCATCTTCAGGTTATTTCATTTTTGGGAAAACTAGAACAAGGTGTGGTTAAATGGTGTATTAGTCATATTCCATGAAATACTAATTGGTAAATGAAACCTCAGATTGAAACCCCTTACATTTATAAATCTACACTTGTGTAAAGAAATGAAAATGCTAATTATAATTTTTAAAAAAAATTATTATATTGAACATATATATTAATATCTTTTTTGTGAGCCAAATACACATTATATAATTTGTAAAGTTGTTTGTTATATTAGATAAAAATGTTTTTTTAAAGATGTAAGTTCTAGATTTCGTATGAATTGAAGTATTCTTCTTTAAAGATAATTCTTGTCAAATTAAGTGGTATGATCAAAAGGAAGGTTGGATAAATTAAATGGTTATTTTCAATTATGATGCTTTTCATATAAGATCTTTATACCCTTACCTTTTCTAGGACTTCCAGGAGGATGTCCAATCCTAGCAGGAGAATGTGAGACCCCACCTTTTCATGATCATGTTCACTCCATGTGTCCTTGATGATATCACGTTTCTTGTTCAATGTGTCATATGCTTCTTATGATTGGACATTATGCGGGAGATATCATATTTATGTTCCAGATTTACTCTATGTCCCTTGATGTTATCATGACTCATACTAAATGTTTATTGTTTAGACATTATTTATAGGATCTTTATGGATGCTAATTGTGGTTGTTTTGATTATCAAAGATATGTTGGGCATAAGTTTCAACATCATAGATGTCAAAAGGTGTCTAGGTTGACAAAATTGGCATTGATATCAAAGTTGTCAAGGATGGAAAAGATTGTAGGAATGCTTGAATCATCACATCATTTTGAGTTTCTTAGAGTTGTAGAAATATATGCTATATTTATGGTTGTACACTATGTGTCAAGAGGGATCTATCATGAAGAAAGTTGTCTCATCAATCATATCCTAAATCAAGTTATTTTAGGAGTTGGTGTGGGCTACGCTTAAGTGTCACACACTAAGCTCTGACTAGTCAATGGTTGTTTTCCCTTTCCGTTTTCCCGTTGGGGTTACAATGTGTTGGCACCGGCTGTGACCCATGAGCCTGCTTTTGCAGGGAAGTACTGTCTGATGGTTGTGACTCACGAGCCTGCTTTTGTAGGGAAGTACTTTCTAATGGCTGTGACCCACGAGCCTGTTGCTAATGGTCTGAGCTATTGAACCTTGTTGTCCTTGTTAAGCCATCACCTCTAGGTCCCATTAGTGGTTGTTGCTATCATCAGTCAGCAAAGCCTTATGTCCCTACAAAAAGCGGGAATTTTAAAAAGTGGGACCGAGCCTGCATATAACTACACTTTCCAATGCTTTTTGCAATCATAAATTGGGGGATTTTTCTTCCAAAGTATGCCTTCTGCAATTTTGTGGAGGTAATGTATTGGACAAACAAAAGCTTTCCCTGCGGTATCTCACTAAATTCCCTATGCTGCAACTAGAATCTAGAATCGGTAAAAAATAAAGACGATGTGAGAAATTTCATATATTTTCATTTTGTTTGGAGATTTTTCTTCCTTTACTAAGAGTCTTTAGTCTTGAAAAAAAACTATTGCACACAAATTAGTCTTGTAAAAAAACTATTGCACAAAAATTAGTCTTGTAAAAGAACTATTGCACAAAAGGTGAAACTCATATATATTTTTTAATATATCTTATAGGCACAATATTTCTTCAATAGATTTATGAAAGGAAAAAGGGTATTGTTGGTTATGGACAATATCACTGAAGATAGCATAGACGAAGCGAGACATTATCTTGGGGCAGACTTGGGAAAAAAAATAGTTGTGTCCTTTTGATTGCACAAAGCGAAGATTTTCTAAAGAATTTTAATGATGTATAGTCATGGATGCTTGAGGACAAAGAGGCCCTAGCCATCATGTTGGAAAGGATGTATGTAAAGAAATCAACATTGGGGACAAAGTATAGAAGTTTTCTTTCCTTTTCTAGTTTCATTTTTATTTCACCTATTATTAGAATTTCATCAAAATACATAATATTTTTAATCTTGTAGTGTTAGTGGTTCTTCCCCATTTTACATATCTCAATTTTTTAATTACATTATAATCTTAAGAGGTTTATTCAAGTGTTATTTTTTTAGAGGTGTATTTTATGGTTATTTGTTTAATCATGCATAAAGGGTAATATAGACATTGAATAAATATTTTGGAGGAACAAGTGGCATATATTTAGTCTCATGCATGAAGTGTTATTTGCTCATAAGAGGTTCGCGTTCTTGATATTTATCAACTATCACAATAAAAATTAGTGAAAAAAATTAAAATTATGTGGTGGATATGATATGTTGTATACTCAAGGCTTGTTGCATCTAAAACACAAATCTTAGGAACACCCCTTTGGAATAATAGAGCCTAAATATGGAGTTTTGCTTCTTCTTGAATTAGTCCTTAACTATCCTTTCTTAATCATAAGTGCTAGCTCAATGTCTCAAGTTTACAATCCTTCACCTTATGAGTTGAACTTTTTTTTAGGGTTTTGGCAAGCTATTTTTTTTTAGCCCACACCTTGCATAGATCTAACATGTTATTACCCAAGACTTTGAGTATTTTTTCTATTTCTTTTCAAGAAAGGGGTTGGTTCTCAAATCTTGAGATTAGCATGTGCAAGTTTCTTGGTCAACATTTATGGTGTTAGAAGTAGGGCATAATATGATGTATATATATATATATATATATATATATATATATATATATATATATATATATATATATATATATATATATATATATTCTCTTTTATTGGTTATGATGAGATTTTCCTATCTTGGGTGTAGTCCTCTTGACATCCCTAGTGATATCAATAATGTTCCTATGGATATTGAGAGGTTGCTTCTAAGAAATACATTAAAATTTTGTAAGATCATTTAAGTAGTTTGGGTATAATGCATGATGATGTTGCATGTAATTTGTTTGTTTCTTCACTATTTGATGAATCCTTGTCTTGGTACTTAATATTTTCATGTAGCCCAATTTATTCATGGAAAGAGCTAAGAGACATTTTTTATATCATTTTTTTAGATTCATTCATTTGTAAGTAGACTCTAAGTAATCTACATGCACCAAAAACATATGTGGTTACTTACAATTTTAATTTTAGATTTTAAAAAAATGTTAAACAAACTTGTTTTCTCATTTGTGATTCTTAATGCCATTTCTTTGTGTGTTTTTCTATATTCTTGAGTGTCTAACTATAGTGTTGATTGCAATGGTTCCCAAATTTAAAACATTAGAAGATGCCTTCAAAGAGGAAATTTATCTTGTTTAACATATTATTCATCACTGATGTAATTATGTATGTTTGGGCTAGGTAATTTAAACATAGGTCTTCTTCATAATTTTATACTCCTCTAATTTATCAAAATTTTAATTTTAGTCACATGTATATTTTGGTTAGCTTGTATATTCACTATGTGAATCTATAGTTCATAAATTCACTAGTGTCTCTCCCTTTTTTTATGCTTCTAATGCATATAATTTGGCCATGACCTCCCCTAAGCTATATGAGTTTTATAATAAACTATCATGTGTAATAGATTTTAAATTAGCTTATGAAAAGAATGAGACGGTTTTAGTCTCCTTACAACCTATTGAGATTAATTAAATGGGTGTACTAGGTATTTGAGGTACATGTGATGATATTGATGTGAGGTACATGTGACATTAATTAAATTAGATGATGAAAAGAATGAGAAGGTTTAGACCTATCACAAGTGAGGCAACTCATCCCAAGGGTACATGTGAGAATAGTGATGCACATCCAACTAAACCCAACACCACAAGATAGAGGAGATAATTTCTCATCCTATACCAAGTGAATAGGTATTCATACCCACATTATTGAAAATGAGAAATTGAAGTAGCTAGAAAAATATAATTCATTTACCAATCACTTAGTTTGAGCATAAATAAGGAATTACATGAATAAAGAAAATACATTAATTCATTCCCAATTTCACAAGTGCAGATATAAATGAATGAGAATAGCATCAATTATTCTTTATTATATTAATCAATACTCAAGTAAAAATAACACTAGGAAATCCATCTATCTTACTAGCTCACACAATTGTATTCTTCCAACATAAAAGGAGAAAATTGATAAAGAATAATGGAAATGCATGTTCAACAGTATATTTAATTTTTTTGCAGACTATTGATAAATATATAATACAACCTATAGAACAAGTATCATTTCCCAAGTTTTCCAAAAAAATAATAGTTCATCATTGCATTTCTATTCACACCTTTGGACAAGTGCTTACTCCTAATCGTATTCAAGTTGACCTTATCAAACAAGAATTCATCATATTAGATTAGTCATTCATTGTAGTAGACTACCTTTCAACCTAGCAGATTATCATTCACCTTAGTAGATAACCATTCCCCCATAGATCACCCTATAAAAAATGGTGAATGTTCTTAAATGGAACTAGTGAATAGATTTGACACAAAACAAGTTTAAAATAATAAAATTAAAAAAATTCCAAATAAGGCATGTATTGGAAAACATTTACCTATAGCATACCTATAGAAGGAAATGGTTTTTACAAATTTCATAAGGATAATTTACTTATTCATACTCTTACACACACTAGCTAGTATTCTAATTTAACCAAGACTAAGGCTTTACATTTATTTTCTCTAATAACTTTGGATGAAAATTTAGAAAGAACCCATATATCAATTAAAT
This sequence comes from Sequoia sempervirens, assembly GCA_007258455.2. NCBI lineage: Eukaryota > Viridiplantae > Streptophyta > Pinopsida > Cupressales > Cupressaceae > Sequoia > Sequoia sempervirens. Next base: position 129,958,907 of record VDFB02353493.1, read on the forward strand.
TTATCAATTTCCCAGCTACTTATAGAATTCCTAACAACTTTGATTATAATAAATTTAAGTCTACCTAGAAATCATATTTTTAACTATAATGATTTTATCTCTAATTGAAATTCCATTTTCATTGAACACATATAACATTCAAATAATATTATAAATTATTACATGTGAAATAATGAAAAAGGGAAACCTTAGGGAGATTTGACTCTTTAGGGTTTGACACCTTTTTCTTATTTCATTAGAAGTTGTTTGTTGTTTGTTTATGGTTATGAGGGTTTGATGAGTTTGGAAAAGATATAGGGTTGACTTACAACTTGAAAGGTGAGTCAACCTACCTTTGACAAAATTTGGAATGGATTTAGGAATGAAATGCAATGATTTGACTAAGCTAAGTATGCAAATAACTATTCTAATGCAAAAACAACAAATCTAAAAAGCCAAAAAAAAAATTCAAACTTAAAAAATACACTGGACATAATTTGGGGATGAAAATGGAGGTCTAGGTCACCCAGGGCGCCTATGTCCCTGTAGAACTTCAATCTAATTTCATAGTCCTTTAGAGCTAGATCAAATATTTAAGTTCCTTCATGTCATACTATTGGTTCACTGTCAGATATTGCAATAATTGAGTTTTTGTTTGTTGTCAAGGTGTAGGGTTTGAATGCAACAATGAACAACTGACCTTCAAACTTCTCCCAATCTTCTTTAGACCTAAAACCTACACATTCAAAGAGAGAGGAAGGGTTGTTCCATATAAGGGCTTGCCTCACTCAAGCCCCATGTTAGTGTTCCCACTTCCATAATGGAAATGTCAACCTATCCTTTTGAGGGATAAGGTAAATGATAAAATGAATGATGAATCACAAATGGACTACAACTCACCACTCAAAAATGAATTCCCCAATGGACTAAAGTCATGCAGATCTCTTCAAAGCTTGAATCTTGCTTGTTTGATTTTCTTAAAGACCTACAAGGGTTAGATCTCACAAACATGATGATAACATAAAAAATGAATAAACCCACATACAATTTGGCATGATGCTTTGATGTTGAATTGCTACAATAAATATCTGAAATGTTGCTCTTGGTTTGCTTGATAATAATTTTGACAATAATTCTTGCTCAATTTTCTCCTTAATTTCAGTTCATTTTCAAATAACAAAATGACTAGGTGTTTATATGCAATTATTCTAATTTCCCACAAATTAATTCTTGATAGCAAATATTGGACATTGGAAATTTAAATAATAAAATGCCACCTCCAGCATATTCAAATTTTAAGGCAAAATAGGGGGACCAAGTCACCCTAGGCATTAGTGTCCCAACACTATTTTGCAAAACTTAAGGTGTCGAGGGAAAAATATTAAATGTATTCATTGGTTTTCTACATACAATTCATCGATAAATATTTAATTGGGGCATGAAATGCATAATTTAGGAAATTAGGCGTACAATTAGGTCCAATTACTTAAAGGGAGAAAAAAATAGTGTGAAATTTTCAAGGGTGACAATTTACGAGGCTACAATATGAATATGTAGAGTATAGGGGGGTGATCCCACAATAGTGGTTTACAATTTTTGGCCAAACTGGACACTGAAATAATTTTTTCTAACTAAATCTTCACTTTGGGGCACCTATAGCGGCTAAACCGTGAGGAATTTGAAGATGATGCGAACTAAAGTTTTGTGACATTTTGTTTGTAGATTCTAAATATATTTTTTTCAAAAATTTTGGAATCAGATTGCACTTCTTTTTCCATCTCCTTTGAAAACTAGTTTTTTTTAGAAAACAACATTTTTAAGGAGTGACATCCACTGTATAACACATAACTATTTTTCCATGAAGGATAAAATTCTAATTCTTTCGAATTTAGATTTGTAACTCCAATATCTAGTGTTTCCACTTGGTTAGATAATTTTTTATTGAATATTTTTTCTTTAATCAAGTTTCAAAGTTAAACCAATTACAATTCAGACATAGGCTAACCGTATAACATGTAAATTTTTTTGTATGTATCGAAATTCTTTTTTTTTTTTGGATCAAGGACTTCAATATCTGGTGCACTTATATTTTTCAATTTTTTTTGATAATCTACTATTTTTCCACATGTGTAGAATAGAGAGCTTGATTTTTGGTGAAAAACCTATGTTTGATAAAACTAAAAAAATAAATACATAATAAAACCAAAAAATATTAAAATTATAGTCATTGGATAACTTGTTCTGAGGACTACCCGATTCCAGTTGGGTTTGTGAAGTCTCCTCCATTTTCATCCTCAACTCGAGTTTTGAAACAAAAATTTGGACTATTTTGGTGCTGAGGGGGAGAATGGGGGAAAAGGGTGGTTCAAGCAAACCCCTAAGGGTTCACTGAACTAGGGTTCACTCGAACCCAGGTTTGAGTGAACCACCTTCTCATTTGCATTTTCTTTTCTTTTTTTGGGCAGGAAATGAGGGGTCAGTATTTAATGGGTTCGCTCGAACCAATAAGTTCATTTGAACCCCTAAAACTATTTTTTTTGCATGGGGTCATTTTTTCCAATTTTCCTTCCTCATTCGAATTGTAAACCAATTTTGTGGGTTTACCCAGGGATAAAAAATGTTTAGAGATCTCATATATTAACTCATAAGTAATAAATACTCACAATTTATAATTTGATCATATTTATAAAATACAATAAATTAATGTAAGTAAATTAACAACTCTCCAAGCTCCAAGGGATATCTTCATGGGTCCATTCTTCATAAACCAATGGGGGTCAAGCTTTCCACCCAACTATGTGGAACTAATATATCCAACCTACATTGCTAGGATACAAGACACATCAATGGTAAGCACACTCTTCAAACACGTATATTTGGAAACATGTAAGTACACATATAAACATGGATTCTTAACACAACAATATTATCTGTGTAAATATCTCACATAAAAGGATGATAAAGAGTTGATTAATATGTTTGAGTGTATTACTTCTTGTCCTTATAATTCCAAGATGAACACTTATGGAGAAATGATTTCTCAAATAGTAAACACCTATTATTAGATGTCATTCTTATGCAAGGGTTCTACTCAAGAAAGTACATAGAGATCAAATATCCTTATTCGTCCTCCTAGAAATTACAAAATTCCTTAATTAGGAAGTGTAATATAGGCCAAGCCTTTTATAGATCCTATCAATTCCTAGACATGCTAAGATAACCACTTCACAAATGACTCAGGATTTTCTACACATATTAACATAACTACTTTGGAAAGAGCACTTAGGGAGGTAAGAATAACATAAAAGCCTCAAGAAAATTGTGATTATTCCCCTTCTATCTCAAAATTATTCAAGTCTAATAATATTATATATAACTCTTTGAATTATAAATTGAATAAATATTTATGTCAATCAATTATACTTTTTTATAATTCTTGAATATAATGTTATTTCAAATTATATGTATAAATATTTCTCAATGATACTTATTTTTTATAATTTAAATGTTACAAATTTTTTATTAATTTATATTTAATTTTTTTTATTAATCTATATTTAAAATGATTTATTTATTTAAATATTTTCATTTTTTAAATGGATAACTATTGAGCATTTAATATTTCAATATATAAGTAACTGAATTTAAATATTTATTTGTCATAATTGTATCTAGTTCAAGTTTACTCATATGCATTAGATATTTCAAATCCTTGATGTTCCTTTGTATTCCCTTCAAGTATACTCAAACTCAACATGCTTTCAAGGTGGAAATTCCTTTTAGCATTTAGAAAGATATACTTTTTCTTAATTTTTTCTAACTATTTTATTAATCACTATTTTTTCTTAAACACTTTAAAGATATGATTTATTCTAATATTTTATTGAAGATTCAAGTGCAAAGAAAATAAAATTATAGTTAAGGTTGACCACTTACAAGTGTTATTAGATCATTCCAGGGCAATGCCCCTTATGCTATTGCTAGGGTGCCTCAAACTCCCAATTCTTCTCAAGGGCATTCTCCTCCTTGAGGGAATCATCAATGGCACTATCATTTCACTCATAAAGCTTAGAGGCTCACTATCAAGCTTCCCTTCCTCCTAGTAGAAGATGTCATGCTCAACAAGGCTGGTTGTAGCTTTCCTCTTGCCACTTTATTTCACAACTACCTCTTGCTAGTGGAAATACAAGATAGCATAACTCCAAAAAAATTCCTCTACTAAAACTTGTTATTTCTCTTGCTTCTATGACTACTAAAGAAACTAAAGAGGATAGTGATAATGATGGATAGGGCCCACTACATTATTTCTTTAGATATTACTGATATATGGAGAAAATTAGATGACCAAGATCCTCCTACTCCTACATCTACCTTAGCTCTCACTACTTAGTGGATTGTTTTTATATTTTTATGCTTCAAGTTGTATCCCTATATAGACTCTAGGGGTGTGAATTTTTCCACCCACCTTTTCTTTGTGAGTGTCTAACACTATTTTATTAATGGTAATATATACTATTTATTAAAAATAATATTAGATTGCAAGGTTAATATTTAAAATAATTTTTCCACAACTAATTATTTATAGAACTATTACATATTATAACTAATATAGGCATCTTAAATAATCTATCAAAAAATTGTCATGAAATATCAATTTTGAATTATTTTTTACATAAAAATGATTTTATTTACTTAAAAAAATTGATTGGTAATAATATATTTTTTAACTTGGTCTAAGCTAGGTGAAGCCATAAATGAGGGGCCTCATCCCCATTATTAATGTACTACATTAATGTGAATAGTCCAAACCCAAAATCTTAGTGACTTAACAGGGGCACAAAATTTGTGAGCACGCTAACCTAGCAAGGGTTTGAAGCATAATATCGAGCCTAGTAGCCCAATAGAGGCACAAATCCCACAAGCACACTAGTCTAGTGAGGGTTTGGATTATGAAGCCATTGGCATGAATGTTAATAGCTTCAACACAAAGGATTGAACTCGCGAACACAATGGATCAACACGATCATAGTGCTTGTGATCAAGATGGCTTAGTGAGGATTTGTATCTTGGTGGCTACAACAACAATATTGTGGTTTAACCATCACATTATACCATGAATAATAAAAATTATTTGATTTTATTTATATTATTTATTTTATTTCATTTATTATTTAAAGAATTATTTTTCATAGACATTTGAAAAGTTGTTTTTGTTTTATTCAAAGTTGAAAGTTGAAGAATTATTATTATTTTTTATTTAAAAATTATATTATAATTATTTTTTAACTTAACAATTACTTTATTATTTTAATTTTCATATATATGATTATAAAATAAGATAAATTAATATCACTATAGAATGCCAATAAACATTAACAATGCCTATTGAACATAATTGTGTAATAGACAAATATAAAATTAGAATCATATGTTTGATTGATAATTTCATCTTGATAATAAAAATTTTCAAGCGAAAATATTCCACAAGAAAAATTAGACCTTTTTGATATTTATATAAGATTATTGACCTTGTACTATGTTATCAAACTTTGGAAATAGCCTATAATATATAATGTAAATAGAGAAGGCTATATAGCTAACATGTTTATACTCATCACATACTAGATAATGTTTTAAGGTAAGATATTGATTTATGCGAGGTATTGTGAGAGTAGATCTTAGCAAATTTTGACCACATAAAATGAAATGATAGATACAAGATCTCTAATAATATGGCTTGCATTCTATTATATGAAAGAGGTTACTATAATTTGAGTGGAAAATATGGATACATGATACATCTATTGTAACATGAATTAATGAGCATATTGTTCATTGAGGGTTCCTATGCCTAGATGTCGAATAGAGAATGGATTTCATCATAAATATACTAGGTAATCACATCACATTGTAGTAGATATAGACCATTTATTTAAGGAGGTGGTGGAGCCACACGCATATTCGGTAACATAGTTAGGTACCATTTGAAGTTGGTAATGAGTTGGTAGATGCTAATTTAAAGTTGCTCCTAGCCATCTCGAGGGACTTTAACATAGAAAGGTTTGAAATGTACAAGGAGTCTATGTATAAGAAAAATCCCCTAGAATTTATAATTGCAAAAAGCGTTGGCAAGTGTAGTTATATGTAGGCTCAGTCCAACTTTTTAAAATTCCTACTTTTTGTAGGGATAGAAGGTTTTTCTAACCGATGATAGCAACAACCACTGATGGGACCTGGAGGTGATGGCTTAACAAGGACAACATGGTTCAATAGCTCAGAATGTTAGCAGCAGGCTCGTGGGTCATAGTCAGTGCCAACACATCGTAACCCCAATGGGAAAACAGAAAAGGAAAACAACCATTGACTCGTCAGAGCTTAGTGTGTGACACTTAAGCCCAGCCGTTGGTGTGTAACATATGATTGTTATATCACAAAGTCTATGTACTCTATATAACTGTGGTGGTTTGGAAGGTGGGAAAATGATATTTTTTGGGTAAATATTTCTTTGGCAATATTCTGTTGGTTAGAATTTCTTGCAAAATTAGAGTTTTTCTCTATGGTTTGGAAGGAAAGTATGTTGACACTAGTTCTATCATATTCCTAAGTGTTTAGAGAATACTTTTAGTTTAAAGAAATTTTGAAGTGATAGAAGGTTCTTTATGTCTATCTATCAACCAATTACAATTTAGGGCGTGTGTAGTAATGACTAGTAGCATGTGGAATTCAAATATTTCATGTGGTGTTAGGATAGTATCTAGTTAAGGTTCTTGTGGTTGCGCAAAACATCATGTTCTTTTGGCGATAAGTAATTTTTTTTACTGACCAGTTACACGTTTCATGTAATTTGAATTTAGGTCCACCTTATGTCATCTTGGTTCTTTATGGGTCCCTAGCCGACATGGAAGAGTGTTAATGTAATATATTATATATATTTCAAATGCTTATATGCATTTTAGTGTGTGTGTATGAGAGCGAGTCTAGAAATAAATTATATTTACACCTATGTGAAGAAAATTTGTTTGTAGATTTGAGGAAGTGTGAAGGAAAGGAAGAGAAACTATGTTAGAAGATCATATGCAATGAGGAAGAGTGTCAAGTATGTCTTTGACATGTTTTATGAACATTGTTTGAAAGATCTACAAGCTTTATCTTTATAATTTGGGAGGACTAGTGCTTTTCCCTTCTGAGTTGTTGCTCAGATCTCTTTTGGGGATTGGTGTCTCTAGTAGGTTGGTGCCTACAAATTCAATAGGGGATTGGTGTCTTTGGTAGTTTGGTGCCTACTTCATGCTATAAAATTCAATTTTATGTTTCTACATTGTGAGGTTGGATTTGGGTAGTAGATCCAAGTAGTTTTTTTGTAACATGCCCATTGCTCAACTCAATAATCTCTAGACTATGTTTTACTACAAGTGAATTTAAACTAATTTCCAAACACATAGTGATAAAAAATTTCTTTTCAAAACAAGCTATTAATATGCACATTTGATATTGCAATAATTCATATTTCTCATTTCATTTAATGAAATGTACATTCTTTCCAAAGAAATGATTACATAAACTAGATACAAAATACATTTTCCATCTTTCAAAGAAATAGATACAAGCTACATACATAGCTCATCTTAGTTTCAATGGAACTAGAAATACAAATGATCTAGGAAATCCCCCTTCAAATCTTGGTTCACTGGCCAAGAGGAGAAGCATCATTCAAGCACTTTTCTGCCATCCATGGACTTACTGTGATCCCTCACACATCTATCACATATGGGAAGATGTCCCTACCCTTCGACAAAGAGCTTTGCCATAGAAACCTCAAAATACTAGCCAATCCTAAGCTTGGAATTATGTCCTACATAGCTAGAAATTTACCATATAATGTTTATATTCTACATGTATGACAATCCTAGACTAGCATGCTAAAAGGTAACACAATGAACTGATAGTGTAACTAGTGGAAAATTACACCACTTTGGCCAAAGTATTCATCATCCCTAATTCAGAATGGATGTCACACGCTCATCCACCAATCTAGCTCAATTTGTTATGACCATTCATGTTCTATGCATATGCTATCCCCTTCATTGGATTCAACCTAATCCCAGGAATAACCTATATACTCTAAGTTCACTATGACTCATCTAATAGGTAAAACATGTGTTTCCATAACCTATCTTAAAAAATTTAGATTTAGCTATATAGACTCCACTCTATTGAAGTATTTAGTACTATATATATACCCACTCCTTAATATGGAGTACATAAAAAAACTCAAGAAATAGAGATTCCTAAAACTATAAACAACAAGTGACTTTCAATTTCACATAGGTTGAAAAAAATCTTTCCCTAATAACATATTACGTCTTCTAAATAAAAACAAGAAAATCATAGAATCATTCCAAAGTCAATCAAAGCATCAAAGAGTAAGATTCAACATGCCTGTAAATACAAAGCTCCAATTTGAGCTAGTTGGTTTCCAATCCTAGCCTCCTCAAATCAACTTTCAATTTAGAAAAAATCACTTCCACTCTGCCCAAATACCCTCACAAAATCTCTCAATAAAAATCTTACAAAACCTCTCTCAAACTCTCTCACAAAACTCAGGAGAATAGAGCAATATTTAGAAAATAATAGCAAAATATAGATATGCGTCCCTTTGAGGTAAAGAACATATCTATTTATACAAAAAAATAGCATCTAAAGGCTAGAAATAGGGTAATAAAGTTGACACTTCTCAACTCATTTGGTTCAACTCAACAAAGTAAGTAAAAGGTGTCAAATTACAAACTTAAGACTCAACAATACTACACAACAAATTGCTTCTATCTTGGAAAACAAGAGTATAATTTAGATATGTAGGGTAAAGTAGGTTGAATCTTTCTTTGCCAACATCTTTTGACTAATTATCCCATTCAAATTTAGCCTTCATTGTTGGACAGGGCTCTTAAAATAAACTTTTAAAGATATGCAGTTATTCATAATTTTGCGCCACATAAATTTCTTATGTGCTATTTGTTGTTTTAGATAAAGACCAAGTCAAATCTTTTAAATGTGTTTCTATAGAAGAGGGGGATTCGCTACTCATGAGTTCTCTTCATTCAAAGAGCCTCACAAGGTGAACTTCTCTAATCTACCTCAGGAACAAGGGTGAGAGTTTCAGAATCTGAAAGAGCAGGTCATAGAGATTTTCTGGACAAACTGACAAGCTCTCAGCCAAAGGACATCAGTGCAGAATATGGATGAAAACATGACGTGTTGATGTCCTAAAGGTTCGTTGGCGTCTCATACTAACCATAAAGTGAGAATGTCATAGAAAATTCCTAAATGACTGCTAGCTATCATATTGCTAAGAATTTATAGAATGCGACAAAGTAGTAGAATATAACAGAACTACAATAGAGCGAAGAGGAAATAACAAAGATAAGGTGAAGAGAGGAAAGGAAATACTTACAACCATGCAAGTGATGAATCCTTCAACAAAATGAATTTCTTCAAAGCCTGCATGCACAATATTTGGAGAATGTTGGGGCTATATAGGGGTTCACCTCGGTCAAACCCCCATTTTGTTGTTCCCACCTCTATGGAAAACCAAGAAGATAGAGAGAAAGAGTGAAATGAACGAAGCATGTGGTGAAAGATAAACTCGCTCAGGAGTAGAACCTGCACCACCAAGTGTGAGTGATAAAAGCAATCCCTGCTTGAGGAGGAGAACCGGTATCACAAAAGAGGTGATAAAAGAAATCCCCACTCAAGGAGGAGAACTCGTATCACAAAGTAAAAATTCAATAAGGGGATATGGAATCCCAAGATGCTCACAAGCATGAAGTGAAGGAGATGAAGTTGCAAGGCTTAAGGAAGCCAAATGGAGAGAGCAACGGAGTTACAAGAGCCAAGAGTGCAAAGAGGGTTGTGAGAATGTGAGAGCTTGAAGCTGTTGTGACAAATAAGGTAGTTGTGGAAGAAAGAGCAAGATAGTAGAATACTAAGATGGAGAAAAGCTAGAATGAAGCTAGAAGAGCTTGGGAGAAGTTAGAAGATGCAAATGGGGTGAAAAGACTGCTTTTAAGGAGAGAAAAGAAGCTTCTCTAGCTGTTACAAGGAGTTTAAGGCCGTTACCACCAAAAAAAGGTGAAGACAAGTGGAAAACATGCTCGAGGATAGCTATTTGAGTGTTGAAATTTCGTAGGACACTAGCACAGTGCGTAGAAATCTGTGCAGTGCGCTAGTGTCCAGAAACGTCATGCTACAAAATGACGAGAATGGGAAAAACCCAAAGTTAGATGTAAAGCCGATGCGTGAAGGGTAGCTATTGAAAAGATGTGTTGAGCATCCTGAGAAGGGAAAAGGCTGATGTAGGGGCTAAAATGAGCCTACACAAGTACTAAGGTATGTACACTAAAGCAGGATGCGAGAATGTATGTGAAATTGTGAGGGGTGCAATTTTACGCTTATACATTTTGCCCCTACTTTAGTGGGCATATGAATCTACATTAATATGCACGCTAAAGGAAATCTACTAAACATGAATAACATCATATGCCAAAAGGATACTATAGAGGAAGCAGAAAACTCTTTGAACCACAGAAGCATGCCTCCATGTTGAAGACCTGCAAAACAAATGCATTAGGCAAGAAAAACCTACATCAAACAACAATGTTAGAACATAAAAAACTAAAGGATTCGAGTAAGAAAAGTAAAGAGACCTCGATGTAAAAGGTTGTCTCAGTACTATGTGTCATCCCCAAATAATAACACATAGAATAATTTTAGAATGAAAATAAGAAGGGCATATACTTAAGATGAAGAAGATGTAGATCTTTGATCTAGTATACGCAAGAGAGAAGAGATAAAATTGAAATGAATGGAAGAGTGATAAAAGCAATCCTTACTCGAGGAGGAAAAACTATATCACAAAATATAGGTGATAAAAGCAATCCCCACTTAAGGAGGGAAACCCATATCACAAAATATAGGTGATAAAAGCAATTCCCACTCAAGGAGGAAAACCCGTATCACCAAATATAGGTGATAAAAGCAATTCCTGCTCGAGGAGGAAAAAATGTATCACCAAATAAGGATGTAAAGGAGCTCTATAGGTTCTTGGTCCTGCAAAGTAAGACAAATTAGAGAATCATGTCGCTATTACAAGCTGCATTGCAGAACAGTCATAGAAAAGATAGGTCTAATTAGGCTTCTCCCAAGCTAGATGTGACTGTATGAAATAGGTCTAGTCAGGCTACCCCCAAGCTAGACGTGAAGATATGAAATAGGTCTAGTCAGGCTGCCCCCAAACTAGACGTGAAATAATCCATTTGAGATAAAGACTTTCAAAGGGGTTCCCTCGGGAACCCTTCAAAAGGAATAGGGGGTCCACTCAAAGGATGCTTCTTTCGAAAGGCATAGAGAAGAGAGGGGGGTCCTTAAGAAGGACACACATCTCTGGATAAGTTATCACTACCCCCAACATATAGGGGAGGAGAATTGTGCAAGATGCGTAGAATATACAAGATAGAGGTAAACCTCAATATCACTTATTATGCGAAGAAAAGGTTGGTGAGTCAATCAAATGGGAGTTTGATAGTACCTGAATCACAAAGTTGTTGCATTTTTTCTTTCAAGGCCTTACATTCACTAGTGGAATGGGAAAGCACTTGATGG
>VDFB02353493.1:129970643-130053188 GCA_007258455.2 Sequoia sempervirens
CACCATCCTACACAAAATCTTCATAACGAAAATTATTTTCAAGCGCAAGGCATAACTCATAATCATCAAATAAATCATACAAGCAATAGTTCACAAAGAACCAAAAGTAAAGGGCCAATAATAAAGCAACATCTTTCTTTCCCTTTTCTCTGGAAGACTGATAAATCACTAAAACAAGGGTTTCCCAACAAGGTGACAACAACACTTGTTCTCAAAAACAACATCAAACTCCAAGCCAAAAACAACCTCCATTAATAAAATCCATCATAAACTCCAAAATTTCACACAAAATTCTCCTCAAGAATACACTCAAACATTTCAAATTTTCCAATTTACCAACATGATATGTCATGCAACATCTATTCCAATAATGGAATAAAGACATACATGATAGATCAACCTATCAACTATTAAGTAACTACAAGAGAATCAATTGTAGGAACAACCAACAACAAAATCAACCCGCTGATTCTCAACTCAATTCAAGGTCTAATTATCAATTCCAAAATATATAGTTGTATTGATATGTTGTCGATAGAATCATTGTTCCTAGCTTAACAACAACTTTATTTTAATACCAAAATCAATAATAATGACATCACGTTAAAATTTAAAAAGATGCAAGAACTTTTCAAATCCGAATATGACAGTGATAAGGATCCAACATAGAATACCTTGCAATTTATAAGAAGTATTCTGCCTAGTATTTTAAAATATGATGGTTCATAAAGCACAATAATTTGATAGGTGGACATCCCTTAGACATATAAAAATATGTCATATTTCAATTGAATTGGTTTCAGTTTTAATACTATGACCTTCATACTAAAGTTTAGATTGTTCCAAATAAATCTTTAGCTTCAAGGTTCATTTCCTAGATATCAAGACTCAAACGAAAACAAGTCCCTAAGCCACGCCCTAATATTCACTAGTTCCAAACGGGGAGAAAGGAAAGTTCAAAACCTGCTGAGTATATCCTTTTCCAAAAATTTGGAAAACTAATCCAGACAAAAAGGGCATACAGAATGTATCTTTTGTGGCAAATCTGGGTCCAAAAGGATCCTACTAAATCACCCTCCTTTATGTCTTTACTGCTATTAAACAGAATCTTAACTTGCAATGACAAGTTGCAGATAAAAAACTTCATTAACTGTTGGAATGCACTCTACACAAGGGTTTAACAAATCAAATAACTTGCATCTTTATTCAATGTTCTTTGAACAGAAGATTTTGAATGATGGCAGATACCAAGTTTCATCCTATACCGAATAATTCCCATTAGAGACGCACAAATGGATAAAACAATGTGTCCAGCTAAAAAGAGGAACCTAGGGTTGAAGAGATCAGAGTAAGGAGAATTTTGAAACATAGTTGTGTTTCATCTAATTAATCAATAGCAAATCTACTGCTGTCAATTTGAGACTAACTCAGCTACTGTGCATACCAAAAGTATTGGCATACAGCTTTGACATTTCACTAACAAAATCCCAGTTGCTTTGACATTCCAAATAACCATGACAGCATTACACTTAAAAATCAGAGAAACTATCGAATTTACTACACTTTAGTAAGACTAACAGTTACCGCTGTAACGGATTTCCAGTGGTTTCAGAGAGGCTATTTAATTCTGTACATTAACAAAAAGGCAATTTTCTTTAGACTCAGGGATTCAAAACACATCAATCATGATGGTACTCAGTATGAGAAAATAATCTAGAGCACTTACAAATTTCTCAAGGCACGCAATAAACTAAATTCTTTAGGTATTGAGCCAATGAGATAGTTGTCTGCGATATCTCTAAGGTCCAAAGTTAGTTTCCGCAGAAGTGGAAAATAGAACATACAGTTGTTTTTTTTTAAGCTGTTCCTATATTATCATATTGTTAGAAAATATAATTGATTCTTAGTTGTGATCAGGTGTTGAACAGGTCTCAATAAGGAACAGTAGACCTGTCACTAAGTCTTCGTTAGCTGTCAATCTATTTCCAGTTGCTGTCGAACAGCTCTAGTTAGCTGTCAACTTAATTAGCATGATTATAGGAATTAGTTGAAGTTTCTGCAATTATATTTCTGTATTCTCTGTGTAATGCCCTTATAAATCCACATTAGATCTTTATACAAATTGAGTCATCTTTTAGTTGAGTGCTTTAAGCATTCACTTTCTAAGGCCATATCGGCCATAAACACAATCATTATTAATTGACATATACATGTTGAATATCGTGTAATCACAGACCGACCTGCTATCACAAACAGACCGTCATCGTAATGTACTATCCAGGCTCAAAGAGTTGAACAGAGCAAGGGGCGAGCCCTTATTTAAAAGACGGGGTACTCTCTCTTTCGCACAAGTAAATCGCCATATGCCACTACTCCAAACAGATCGAATGAGTAAGTGGCCAAGCATCTACAAACATGAGTTGGGATGCTGCATAACTCAGTTGGCTGTTCAAGACTAGGGAGGTCAAACTCTTATTTTAATGCATACCCATTGAACTCTAAGTCCAATCAGATTTGAACTTGGGTCGTTTGCATGGAAAGATCGTGCAAGGGCTTCAGCATTGATGGCCTTGAGCCATAGTTCGGTATGTGTTTCAAGTGTATAGCATGGTCCTTGAGGTCACGAGTTATAAATACAACTTGGCAACCAATTCAAAATAACTTAGTTTTCATAGCCATGAGCTCTTAGCTCAGTTAAGAAATATAAAGATTAAAAGAGCTCGGTCATCCTGGCCTCAAGTAGCGACAAAGAGTTTCATACAATGTTGATCGGCCTCAATATCCTCAAGTTAGTGGTGCAGTAAAGGATAAATTTTAGTGCCACTCTACCCGTATGGCCTCAAGCAGTGATAAAGGTTGCAATAAAGTTTATAAACCAATGTCGCTCGGCCTGCAAGGCCTCAGGCTATGATAAAGATAGCAATAAGGAAAATAAAGCAATGTCACTCGGCCTGCATGGCCTCATGCATCGTCACGGGAAGGGATTTAATATGAATTTGGATCGGTCAAAGGATTTGAGCACAGACTCAGCCAAAATTAACCATTGTAATATGGCTCGACCTTGACCATGAGCCTCAACAGAGAAATACATTAAAAGTTACAAGTTTGACCATAAGGCTGCGAGCTACTGCTAAGCATATATCAGTGGTAAGATTCCATAGCAACAGTCATAACAGTATGGCTACATATGATATCCATGTATGGAAGCTCGATATAACAAAAAAAATTACTCTTAGCGCATATAAAACAACTCTACTTACCTGAGTACAGTCCTTTACAACGAAGTATTCTCCACTCCAACTCCGTTGTCCTTCCCTAGAAGCCTTTCTCCTATCTCCCCCCCTCAGTCGTCGAACTTGCTATCCCTTTCATCTGTTTTTTCCCAAATACTTTCCGCCCATGCAAAAATGAGAGCTTTTCAAATAATGTATGAACATCCAATAGCAAACCAGACAAGGCACGCGACTGTTTTCAGAATACCTCCAAAAAAAAATGTGATCTCATCCCATCCCCAGGTTGTTGAATCCCCTATCCATATTCACATGCAACCCGTAACTTTTTGTAAGCAACTAACAGTCTTCCCTCATATAATGCAACCGTAACTAAAATTAAGGAGAAAACTTTCAGTCAACTCGACATGCCATGATTTTTCTTTCCTCTTACTTAACTACCAATATCCAAGACCGACTTAAATTAAAAGCCTACGCAAAATCTCACGCCCAAAAAGGTAGGCATGCAACAACTATTACTTGTGAACTGTCAGTGATTGAGGAGACTATATTATTATCGGATCAGTCAAGTAACTCCAATCTTTTGACATTATCAGGTCATCAATGAAACCCTTGCTCCCACTACAATTCTAAACTAAATCCAATATCATTTATTGAGTGCTAAGGTCGGGATGATAATAAATCAAGAGAATATCAAATATCCCTCAAATTTATTTGCTATAATGGCTTCCATTACTCTTAATAATTTATTATTGTGCTTCAATATTTTTGCACAATTAATCCTTAACTAAAATATTTAATTTATAAATTTAACTTATCCTACACTCATATAAGAGCTTATCATGAGCCCTTTTAAATCCTCTTATTCCTAGTTAACAATACAATCAAACAAGGACACCAATCAATCACATTATTCACATCATACTATCAAGCAATTATCTCTAAAGGAGAGACTAAATCACATACAGCTTCATGGTCACGACAAAGTGCAGAGGGGGTGTTACATTCATTTAATTGTCTTCCATTGATACGGACGCAAGATAGCCGTCGATACGCTTTTACTGGTCGCCTCGTTCATAAAATAAGGATTCCACATTTGTTTTAATCTTCTATAGAAAAAGCTCTTGACAATTCCATGTCAACCTTTGAAAATTTATTGGATACGGGTCAAACTAAAAGATGAAGAAAACAATGTATAACAGAATAATAATAATGGCAATGACATGGATGTCTCGTGAATTTGTTCCATTACATTATTTTCCTGCATGTTTATAGCTATTTGTAGGAAAGACCTAAAAATAATATCACGTGCGGAGAAGAAAAATCTAGATGCACGTTTTTTGGGTTTCACATTTGTGGGCATCTCCATTCGAGCTTTTTGACTATTTCGTTTACTTTAATTTTTTTTGAGTGTTATCAATAGTCGTATATTTGAAGAATGATTTCTTAGTCAAGCCCTATATATTATATGGATTTTGTATATTTCCATGATGCATTTCAACTTTGTTATGAAATATTATTTAAATGGATCCCTAAGATTACTAGGTTAAATTAAAAAAGGCTACTATGCATTTTATTTATTT
Source organism: Sequoia sempervirens (assembly GCA_007258455.2). NCBI lineage: Eukaryota > Viridiplantae > Streptophyta > Pinopsida > Cupressales > Cupressaceae > Sequoia > Sequoia sempervirens. The sequence goes on from VDFB02353493.1 coordinate 129,975,457, forward strand.
TATTTTTATTGATCATTTTTTTGAGTTGTTTTAGAATAAATCACAAAGAGGATTTAGTAAATGAGTATGTTTTAATGATTATTAAGTTAAATATTAGTAATTATTATGTTTATAATAAAATATATTAAAGAAATAATAAATTGTATGTTTATACATAAGGTGATTTGTAATATAGGTTTTGATGTACATATATTTCAATCTTAATTTTTAGGGGGTATTTTTGAACAACTTAGAAAAGATGTAGAAGCTAATGTGACCATATCATTGATGATTATTAACTTAGATCAATGAATGCAATTTGTGGGTGTAAATATAATTAATTGATCTAAATTAATAATCATTGAACAACTTAGAAAAGATGGGGAAGCTAATGTGACCATATAAATGATTATTAATTTGATGATTTTTAACTTATAAATGGTTTTGAGATGACACCTTCTCTATTTGTACAAGTGGGAAATTTCATAAAATATTGACACTACTCAATGCACAAAAAGGGATTGATGAACATTATCCAAAATTTATAACCCTATTTTTCTTGCCTCATATTATGGGTGATCACATAATACTATGTCCTACTTTTTAGTCAAAGTGAGACATTGATATCAATATTTTTAACCAAATTTTCACATTTTGTCACGAATAGCAACTAAATCATTAAGAATTTGAAAATGGTATGAATTGATGATTTTTTTTACATTTCATTTGTAAATTACAAATATATATTTAAAAATAAATAGAAAAGCATTTTAATAAATTTTTACATAATTTTTAATAAATTGTTTTTTTATAACTAACATATTTTAAAAAGGTGACATTCATTCCATAACACATAACACTTTTTTTTTAAATGCTAAAATTATAAATATAGATTGGTAACACTAGTATCTAGTTCATAGACATGTTTCCATAATTTTTGTTTCATATTTATTTTTATTATTATTTTTTATGTGAGATTAATTATAATTTAGACATAGTTTTATTTCATAATGCGCAACCTTTTTTGTATATATTTAAATTGTCTTTTTTTGTTGAACTAAGAACATCAATATCTAGTGCAAAAATATTTAAAAAATATATCTATTTTTCTAGTTGTCCATGTGTGTGGAACACATACCTTGATATTTGGTGAAAAACCTATGTTCACTAGAAAATAAAAAATAAATATAGAAATAAAATTATATATATTAAAAATTATATATTTATGAAAAGCTTACTCCAATGGACATGATCCTACAAATTATCATGTCTTGTTGATTTCATTTGTTGATCCAACCTAAAGTTTGAAACATAAAAATTTAGGGACCAAGGTGAAAAATCTCATCTAATGACCTTCGTTTAGAGGACTTTCAAATGAAGGTACTCAAAGACCTTCATTCAAAGGCACATTTAAATGAAGTTCATTTTCACGACTTAAAAATATTAAAAAGTTAAAAATTTGAAAGACCTTTGAATGAAGGTTTATAATAGGATTCCTTTAATAAGATCGTTTCCATGATTTTAAAAAATATTAAAAAGTTAAAAAATTGAAAGACCTTTGAATGAAGGTTTAGAAAGTGATTGTGAACTTACCTTCAAACAAAGGTGTTTGCTAATCTTCGTATCCCCAACCATACAAATTTCGAGTGTCCCATAAATGGGACACACTATTGTGGGTCTACTCTTATTTGATGGATTAGGAAGATCTTAAATATACACCTATGGGCCTATTTTTCCCTAAGGGAATAAACATGGTTCAATGAAAGGGGATCTTCATTATCATTCATTATTCATCCACTTAAATTGGGTGATCCCACAATAGTGTATCTCACTTTTTTTGTCAAAATGGGACATTAAAATTAGCATTTTAACCAATTTTTTTCTTTCTAACACCTATAGAAACTAAACCATTAAGAATTTGAAGATGATATGAAGTAGTCATTTTTGAGATTTTGTGTGTAGATTTTAAATATATATATTTTAAATTAAAAAATATTTTTGTGAGTTTTTAACATAAATTTTAATAAATTAATTTTTTAGTTAACAATATTTTTTAAAAGTGATACTTAACCATACAACATAACTTCTTTTATAGAAAACAAATTAGATTATAAATTTTTAAATATAGATTTGTAACAACTATATATATATATATTCAAAAAAAATTGTTACATATACTTTTAATTAATTTTTTAAGTGAGATTAATTACAATTTAAACATAGGTTTATACCATATACATCATAAATTTATCTATATTTATCCAAATTAATTTTTTTTTTGAATCAAGGACATTAATACCTAGTGCAAAAATACTTTAAAATGTATTTTACTATATTTCCATGTGTGTGGAACTGAGACCTTGATGGTCATAAAAAAGCCTATGTTTACTAAAAAATAAAAAATAAATAAAATAATCAAATTAAAGATATGTGAAATTATATTTTAGAAAACTTACTTTGAGGGCTACAATCTTGCAAATTATCCTATCATATTAATTTTATTTGCTAGTCCAACCAAAAATAGAAAATTCTAAGAAAAATTTGAGGACCAAGGTGGAAAGGTCATTTCTAGGACCTTCATTTGAGGTAATCTAAGGGCCTTGAAAATAATGTAGGTACTTTCAACAAGAAATGAATAAAAAAAGGACCTTCAAACTAAGGTAATTTCCCTAAAAGAAAAACATGGACCTTCATTTGAAGGTCCCTTTCTATTCCTTTTATGGAAACTTCCTTAAAAGGAATACAAAGAGACTTTGAATGAAGGTCTTTTTATTCCTTTTTCAAAAATTCTTTATTCAAAGGTCATTTTTTATTTAAACATTCAAACAAAGGTTCATGCTAATTTGAAGGTGATTTTTTACTCTCCTTTGAATGAAGTTGTTTGGTATTTTTTCTCTCAACCTATTCCAAATTCTAATATCCCATGAGTGGGACACACTATTATGGGTCCACCATTTTGGCGTGGATGGATATACATTTTAAAGGCTCTCTCTACCTTCTTGGGGTTCTCTCTCTAACTTCTTAGAGGTCCTCTCTCCTCTATTTTAGGCTATATTTGTATATGGGTACATAACATGGACTCATTATTAGGACCCACTTATATTTATACCTAAGTTAAAATTAAGGGGGAGTGTTAGTGTAACATTATATTTGACCTAGGATAGGTGATGTATTAGTGTAATTTTGAACATGTTTTGTTAATTTTATTTCTACAATAATTTATTTCTCACCTAGGTAGTTAATAATGGCATGTGTCATCCTTGATTTGATGAAATTAAGTGTCACCATTACCTCCTTAATTCTTGATTGATAGCAATTAAGTACCAAATTTATCTCGTTTAGCTACTTTAACTCATATCTTGATTGGAGGTTAACTCTTGACCTCTTAGAAATGTGTCATATTGACTCATTAATTTAAGAGGTTTAATAATGTCATCTATTATTAAAATTATTTATTAGAATTTAATTAATAGAATTAAATATATTTATCTTTCTGGTTTCTAACTAATTTATAGGGATCAAGGGTGGAATCATAAATCTCTATCTTACATGTGGTTCATTTCTAAAATAAAAAGTTCAAAGCCCAAGAAAATTGGCCATTATTTTTTAAAGGTTAAATATATTCATTCTGAAAAATACGAAATGTACAAACATAAGTACTTGACCTCAAGAGTTATACCTTGGGATAAATTTAATCTAATATGGTGAAGTGGATCTATTATTATAATGTAGGTAGTTGTTGACCAATTACTAAGCTAAGGTGGTTCTTCTTCAATTTAGGCTATATAAGATCTAGGAGGGTGCTATTAGAGCTCTTAAAAATGTCAATTAAAGAAAAATAAAATTAACATAAGTGACTCTCAAATAACCTTACACTATGTGTATAAATGCCCCAAGAAATTACCATTGAAATTTTTTTATACTACACTATTTTCTAATATGAAACATAAAAACCCCATTAAGTAGATTAAAAATGTAACTTAGATGCAACTATAATTATTTTATGATCTCATATTATATATATATGATAGTGACTAAAAGTATTTCAATTCACAACACTTAGGAATGTATCTTAAATAGGCTCTCATAATATATTCTATCTACTAAAGTAATGGGTTATGTATGAATAATAAAATGAGTAAAATAAATTTATATGAAAAAGGTTGTGTTCTTAGAATTGAATTTTGTTTGCTCGAGGAATTAAATACTAGAGAGAGAGATTATTTGTGTGATAGAGTTGGTCTACAAACTTAGAGAAAATTGTGTTTGTCTATGATCCTTATTCGTGCTAGCAAAACATGACTAAAAATAAATAAAGAACTAGGATTTACATTCAATCACATACAAGCTCAAATATATATATATATATATATAATTATCAAATACACTACCAATTTATCTCACCATCAAAATTTAAACAACATTCTTGAATAATATTTGAATGTGCATTCCATTTATTATTATGAAAAGAGTTTGTAAGAAGGATTCAATAGGGTTTTACAATCTCTACCAAGATCAACTAATCACACATGTTACCAAATACAATAAAAAATATGAATATAGATCTCTTAAAGTGCACAAGAAGTTGTTTGAGGTGTACAACTATCAATGAGAGGCCATGTAATGGAATGACCTTCTCAAAGGTTTATTACATATAAATTCACTCAAAGCTAAAACTTAGAATATAATAATACTTGAAATCCTAGAATGAGCATAGAACATAGGACATAAGGAAGTTCTAGCATTATCAATTTGGTCATACCTTGCTCAAATTAATAAATGTATAGTAGGTCATAGATGCCTAATGAAGAACCAATTAGAATTTGATAGATGTCACCGCATTTTTTACTTGGTCACCAACTAGCTTAGCACCCTTACACCTTTAACTAGTTATAACAACCAACCAAGTCAAGCATTTGAAAGAATGGAAAGCCCAAAGATACAAAATAAACTCAATAAATAGAATATTATGCATACATAAATATGCGTCATGATTTTTTCCCACTTAGATAGCTTAAATCTAATGCATGAATATTTTTTATGAACATTTATTTTTTAATAGTTTTAAAAAGTCAAATTTACAAAAAATGTCATATTTTTCATGGGACATCAATTTTTGTCTAAATTTTAAATAGTTAAAAAGAAAAATAATATACCATCTTAGAGAGGATTCTCTCCTCTAGTGCATTGTATATTTAAAAATAATAATATATTTTAATATTGAAAAAAATAAAAATTAATATTTAAAAAATAATAATTAACCTTATGGTTGATTACAATAACCTACTTACAATAAAATAAAAGTAATAATAAAACTAATAAAAATATTAAAAAGTATATTTTAGACTCTAATCTTTGTAAAGGGTATTTTTATATTTTCATGAATGTACCAGACGGTAATACAAATATGTGTCACACTTTTTATAAAGGAAATGATGAACAAAAATAGAAATTTTCAGCTTCAATAATCTAAAAGTAATATTTATGTTTTAAATTTTAAAATGACATAAACTAATGAAATATAGAACTCTTCATACAATTTATGCTTATATATATAATTATGCTCATGTAATTCATGTGTAATTTATGCTCTTATATATATATATAATTTGAAATGCAAAATTATTTAGAAAAGAGTGAGGTCAATGGGATGTTACATCAATATATTTTAATATAATTTTTAATTTCTAGTCAATCTAATGTTTGATTAAAAATAAAATATATATAATAATTTTAAATAAAAAACAAAACTAGTCAAAGTGTCAAAAGAAAAACATTTGATTCTAGATTCTAATCTCTACAAATAGATATTTTTATGTTTTCATGAAAGTACCCTAACTTTAGAGAAATTCAGATTTGAAGTTGAAGTTTTTCTTAATTTTATTCAGAAGAGGGGTTAAGCTTGTTGGGATGTGAATCCCAATGGTCATTCGACCCTTCATCTCCTCCTAACTCTTTAGTTCATAGTTGAATATGCGTGTATAAGTATATGTGTATAGTTCATGTATTGTGTTGTATCATTGGTTAATATAAGATTATTCCCTTCTTTCCTGGTGGACATAGCCATTTATGGTGAACCACATTAAAACTTGTGTTATGTTGTTATCTTATGTTGTGTGACTTCTAATTCTTTTTTTATCTGCTCCTTTAATACTCAACAATTGGTATAAGAGCTTGGTGAAGAAGCTCAGTGAAACCTTACACATAAATTCAATCACAATTCAAAAATTTTAATGAAAAAGAGGTTTATAGTTCTAAGTGAAGGGGTTTCACTTGAAATGATATGTTCCATGTATATGCCATGTGGTTTTAGGAAAAACAATTTTGCTTGAAACTATTTAGGGAAAAATTGTTTTTCCAAAAACTATTTTTTTGGTTGAAAGTGTGACACAACTCTTTTCTTTTACCCTATGCTTATTTGAAAGAAAATGAAATTGATTTTTTATTAAATCTGCACAAAAGGAAGAGTTAGGTTACCACATAAAGAGTTTTGGGTGAAAGTGTTTTGAGTAAAACCCTTTAATCCAAAAATGTTTTAAGTTAAAATATTGCACATAAATTCAACCTAGTTTGAATTTTAGAATCAAATGGTATATCAATTTAATAATTTTAGGTGAAAGGATTTCACCTAAAACCCTCGTGCCATGTAAGTACCAATTAGTTTTAGGTAAAATAATTTTACCCAAAACTATTTAGGAAAAAATATATTTATCAAAAACCACATTGTTAGTTGAAAGTATGACATAGTTCTAAAATCTTACCCAAATGTAAAAGGATGACACAATGACCACTTAGTCTAAAAATAGGGTTTCAAAACTTGTTTCACAAAAAGATGATTCAATTGGAATATGCCAATTGATGCAATATAATGATGTGATAGGGGCAAGTGTGATTCTAAGAGGTACAAAGTTAAAAGTGGGTGATTGAAAATGGTAGGGATTAATAATGAAAAATAAGTGATAGATAATTATTGTTAGACAATGATCTATGAAGTGATGTTCATTTATACCTTAATTAAAAGAAAAATTCAAAATTTTTGAAGTTGTAACTGAGTGGTATTGGGCCCTAGGAGAATCTAATCCAAAAATAAAACTATTAATCGAAGACTTGATAAAATTGAAGGATGGATTTAGTTCTATTTTTAATTTTAAGTATAAAATATGACTAATAGGAATTCCATATTAGAAAAAAACATTTTCTAAGATAACTATATGGGACACCTACCCAAATTAGTGTAAAAAAAATTGTATACACTTTTTACCATTACTATGTTAAATTTAAAAAGATGGTTAGTCACTCCATAGTAAAATATATTACTTTCCTATTTAAAATAAACAACATACTAATATACTATAGATTAAAATCATTTATATACATTGGAAAATATCATTATATTAGATCTTCAAGAGGAATTACCTCTAAAGAAATACCTTATCACATGCATGCATATTTAACTAAAATGTGATCAAATATACTGCTTTAGTATTAGGGGAAGGAGTTTATTTAATTTGATACAAGTAGGTATTAGGGGTTGAGAATAATGTATAGAAGGGGGTGAGGTGCTTATAATTAGTGTTCCAAATCCTTTTCTAGTCACTTTGCGTAAGTCAACCAAATAAAATACCATTCACTATGTTGGTTTTGTCAAGGTCACAAAACTTTTTTTTTTTTTAATAATACAAAGTCTTGTACTATATCAGTCCCTTATAATTCCATGGGTATCTACTCAATCCTAACTGTAATGAAGTTAACAAGAGAAATAATAGTCACACCAAGTTTGTTAAACTTCAATACAATTTACTAAGTTTCCTAAAACTTGTAATAGATTTACTTGAAAATTTTAAGTGTACTAATATGGTAATATATTACGTATAACTAAGATATATATCTTACACATTTTTTTTATAAAAGGAAGAGTATTATATATCTATAGATTAGATAAATACATATATAAAAAAAGCAATGACCATGGATGCCAAGAGATTTTATAATGCTTGAAAAAAAAGGAAAAATAACCAATCTAATTTAATTATAGATGAGTGTAATTTGATTTAGTTGGTTCTAACATTAAATTTGAATTTTACAAATTAATTTATTTTTAAATGACATTTTACTGAGAAAGTGTGTTGAATGTGTAAGGAAGCGAACTTATCATTTTTTGTAGTATAAAATATATTGTGTCAATGAGAATAAGTTGAAAATATCAATATGTAATAGTTGGTAACACATAAATTTATAAATAAAAAGTCACATTTAAATATCTCTAGCTTCTATGACAGTGTTGTTGCACATTTATTATCTTCTACTTTCTTTTCTCTATCTTCTAATCTACTTCTTTTGTGTGTTGCAATGCATGAAAGAACAACTAAAAACTTAAAATGCAGTAATTTCAAAAGCATTGAAAACATCTCTATAATTTCAACTATAATCTAATTATACTAGAAATAGAAAGCTAAATAAAGATGTTTTAGCTTAGTAATTCTTGAATACAAATGATTTTAGAACATTTTTTTATCAATCTAATAAAACTAGACAAATTAAATGAACATATTTTTCATTGTAAACTCTCTAATGTATATATTTGTTGTTTAGAGTTATTTTTGTCTATTTAGACAATTCAAATTTGGATTTGTATTATAACAAATTTTGAAAATTTAGTATTACCATTTGATTATTTTTTTAATTATAGATTAGAGAATGTTCTAGTGACATAGTACATTTAAAAATTAAAAAAAAAAAAAAATTAGAATTATTCATATTTTTGTAATAAAATCATATTTCTTATTTGAATTCAAATTTCAAAATTCACATTAAAAAATATAAAATTTAATTAAGCAATACTTAAATTTAAGTTTAATCAACAATCTTCCTTTGATTCACATAGCATGAAACAATTAATTTCAAGCCGATTTTTATTGGTTAAAAAAAAAAAAAAAACCTTTTTAAGTTGTACTCAATTATTTACAAGCACTTTAATCTTAGATTTAGTATTTGACATGATAATAAGTGAAGGAACATTGAAATCACTTGTTTTATATGAGATATGGTACACTCATTTGACGCACAATTTTTGTAGATCTATATTAATATGTTATTTTATATATATATATATATATATATATATATATATATATATATATATATATATATATATATATGTAAATGACACTAAAAGATATTATTTTCAAAATGTCTATTCCACTTAAATTACAAATCTAATAAAATATAAATATCTTAAAAATAATATCATTCAATACATTTTGAATCAATTTTAAAAATAAATAATAGAGGAAAAATAGCTTCGAATAAAGTCTCTTAAATTATAATTAAAAAATTTAAATAAACTATTTTTTAAAAGTTTTTCATTATTATTTTTTTTTAAATAATTTATGTATTTATCAAATGATGGATAATTTGACACAAAAGTATAAGAAATATCTATTCAGTCGTGTGAATGCACCTTTAACTGTATTTATTGATTAATTGAAAATGTAAAACCCCTTATCATTTTCAATTATGCATTCTTGGAACTTATAGCTAGTAGAAGTACACGTAGTCAGAGTTTCTAACCGGTCAAAAATGTCGTGCGCACAAAGTCAGACAATTGTATTATTTTCAATATTGTACGCGTTCAACTTTTCTTTAAATTCCAAGAGATTCCTCCGGTTTTGAGTAATAAGCTTATCTGGGCAGAAACGGCCGAAAGAAAACGCGAGCTCTGATCGAACTTGATTTAGTTTTCTTTTCTTTTCTTATTTGTTATATATTTGCTCGGGTTGCAAGATTTCCTTCCGTTTCTTCACCACTCCCGAATTACTGAGCTACTGCCACTTTATTTGTTTTTGTTTAGTTTAAATTTCAAATATCAGTCAAGATTGAAGAAGTAGAAGACATATTTGTGGTCGGTACAGCATATAGTAGAATATTGAGTACCTCCGACAACATGACCAGAGATATGCTTAAAATCCTCCCGACGTTTGTCAACCCTGTATGTCCCCTTACTGAAAACACAATAGATAGCAATAATTTAGAAGAAATGGAAGAACAGTTAGCCGCGGCAGAGATATTGATTTCCAAATGGGACATAAATAAAAGCAGCAAAATGCTCTTTGAGAGCAACGCAGAAGAAGTCCGTATGTACATGGGCACAGTCGAAAATCTACATCAGCTTATGGAATATTTGTCCGCCGCCGGCACCAAATCTGCGGAACTCATCCGCGCGCAGCAGCTGATGAAAATGTCGATGGCCCGTCTGCAGAATGAGTTTCACAAAATTCTGATATCTAACAGCGAACCCATCTATCCTGACCGGGAGTCATCGGGCCGACCGTCGTCCTATTCGAGCACAGAGGAGAGCATCACTAGTTCCACATGCTCTGACGGCGACGACGACGGCAGCAGCCACTCCAGTCCCAACTGTTTGTCAACAAATAGAGTCTGCGAATTCGACATGGTTCCGTTAGATGCCGTGGTGGATCTGTGGAATATAGCGCAGCGCATGGCGAAGAGTGGGTACACGAGGGAGTGCGTTCGAGTCTTCGTTCTCACCAGAAAGTCCGTGGTGGAAGAGAGTTTATACAATCTGGGCGTGGAGAAGGTGGGATTGAACGATGTGCGAAAAATGAAGTGGAAACTCCTGGATGACAAGATCAAGAAATGGATATACGCCACCAAAATCAGCATCCGAATTCTGTTTGCCCGAGAGAAGCGGCTGTGCGATGATGTGTTTAAGGGGCTTGATAAGATGAGAGATGCTTGTTTTGCTGAAATCGCCAAGGAGCGCACAGCCAGGCTTCTCGCCTTCGCAGAGGCCGTTGCCACCACGAGCCGGGCGCCTGAAAGAATGTTCACGGTGCTCGACCTCTACGAAGCGCTCACCGATCTTATGCCCGACATAGAAGACACATATTCTCAGGACCCCTGCCGAAGCGTGCCCGAGCAGGCCAACAGGATCCTGGCCCAGCTAGGGGAGGCGGCCCGGAGGATTTTGATGGAATTTGAAAAGGCCATTGAGAAGGAGAAATTTAAGGCCCCCATTGCGGGCGGCACTGTTCATCCTCTCACCAGATACGTTATGAAATATCTCTCTTCTCTTTGATTACAAGGAAGCTTTGGTGAACATAATGACAGACGCGCCCGGGGAGGTACCGAAAGCCCTACCTGACAACGAGCTAAACGATCCCTCTGCCCCGCTGTCTGTCCGCCTCGGGTGGACTGTCTTCCACCTGCTATGCAAGCTCGACAAAAAATCTGATCTGTACAAAGACTCCGTTCTGTCCCGTCTCTTTCTCATGAATAACCTTCGGTACATAGCACAGAAAGTGAATGGCTCCGAGCTCAAATATATCGTGGGGGAGGAGTGGCTTAGAAAACACTGTAAAGGCAGCACACGGTGAAATATGAGAGGATCACGTGGATGAAAGTGCTGTCGGCTCTAACAAGTAAGGAAGTTCCTGCGAGTGGCGGAGTTTCGTCCGGCGAGGCTTTGAAAGAGAGATGGAAGGGGTTCAACTGAGCGATTGAAGAGGTGAAAAGAATGAATGGTGTGAATGGGTGGGACCTGACGTCAGCCTGCTAAAGAAGTTAAAGGTTTCAATTACTGAGAAGTGGATACCATCCTACAGTTCCTTTCTTATCAGATTCAGAAGCCGATTTGAAAGCGATGCGTACATCAAATACGCGCCTTGGGAGGTGCAAGATTTTGTGTTAGACCCGTTTCCTCATCTAAGATTTTGTATTAGAACAAAACTTGAGGTGCAATGGCTACGCGGATAACAGGGTATACTCTGGGAATATATTGAAGGGTAGGGGGAAAAAACGCAAGAAAATGTAAATTGTTTTTCTTAAGACTAACTATTTATAGCAAAAGTCAATTGATGATGGGATGCGAGAAGATTTGAATATGAACAAATGGAACTTAACGGTATGTTCTGCTAAATGGTTTTACAACATTATTTTTTTTGTGGCATATGGAAAATTCATCGCCAACTAAAATTTATCGACATTAATATTTTTCTAGTAATTATTAATTTATTGAGATACCCATTATTTTTTACCTATTTATTTATTGAGATATTCAAAATAATAATTATACCTCTCTAATTGTCAATAATTGATTTATTGAAATGATTTATTTTTGTGTTAGGCTTGGTTCATAGTAATTTCTATTCATCTCAATAGTAATTATTTTTTATGTTTATTTTGATATGAATGTTTTTAACATGATAATATATTAAAAAATTATTTATTTTTATTATCATAAATCAATTATAGATGATTGATAAAATAAAATATATTGAAAAATATTTTTATTTTTATTATCATAAATCAAATTCTCTAAAGTTAATGCGATTAATTTTTTATTCATTTTTATCATAAATCAAAATATTCTTTTGCAAAAAAAATCAAAGTTTTGGAAATATATATTAAAAAATATTAATGGCAGTTAATTTTCCGCCACGGTGAATTGCTAGCAGTGAATTTTATTTGGCGATGAATTTGTCATGGCAGTGAATTGTTGGCGATGAATTTTCCTAGAGCCATTTTTTGTACAATGAAAGAAGCCTGTAACTTAAAAGGTCAATTGGATTAAGTACAATTGTTGCAAATGCATGTTGTGGGAAAATATTTTTATAATACAAAAACTATTTTATGACACATCAAAACCACTAACTCAAGAGATTGGCTATGTATAATACAATTGTTGGTGGTTGACGATGAGGTTCTTAGTGTTTTATCCACTCTTGCACCTTTACAGTGAATTAATGGCTTGTGTGTTATTGTATGTCATTCTAAGAGACCTTGTTAAACAATTCATAGGTTTTATGTCTGCCTTCAATTTCCTTAAGAAAAACTTGTTAGAGAGTTCACGTTCTTGTGCATAACTTTACATTTTGAATTATGCATACTTGGGTAAATTTTATTGCTAGAAGTGTTAGATTAAGTTCTATCTCTCTCCTCAAACTCTTAAGGAAATGCCTTGGTAGTTGAATATGTTCGCAATGGCTTTGTTGTAAAGGCTTTAAAAACATTCAATTAAAATTTGAACATCATCCTACATGCCTACACTTAGATTGGAGTGGATGCCTATCAAAGAATAATTAAAAAAATATGTTTAAGTTGGATGTAATTGTGAGTGCCATCTTGTATCAACACAGCCATAACAAAACTGATGCATGCAATTTAATAAAGAAGATAGACACAAAACTCTCTCTTGAATGATATCAAATTATGAATAATTCTACTTTTTAGCTTATATTGCAACACAACTCGAAATTCTTTGTACTTTGTTACGATTGTAAATTGTTATTAATGATGATAGAAATTCTATTTTCATGGAAAGCATTGGAAACCCACTTATAATGAGTAGCAAAATATGTATGATAACTAAAACGCAAGACCTAACATTGATCATGGTATAAGGGTACAACTCATTTATTAAACTTTGGATTCATTGGTGATTTGAGACTAATATACCTTTGTCTTATAAATCAAAATGGTCTGAATGAGACATCATTGTCATTGATTTTTGATTTTGTGGCAACGTACCTAGTGTCAAATTTTCTTCAAATTGTGATTAAAAATAATGTCAAGATTAAATTAAGAGTATTGATTACAAACATATTACCGTTATAATCATATCATGTATCGTTTTCGATAATTTAAGCAACAAAACAAGGGTGTTGGTCCATAATCATATCACTTATTGTTTACCAATGAAGTTAGGATAGTATAAATAGAAAAAGAAAATATCATCTAATTTGTAAACTAAGCTATTATAGAAATTTATGAAGTCACACTACAAGGTAAATGAAATCAATGGGGTTAGAACATTATTATTAATAATATTGAGTACCCATCTTCATTTGATAATATAAAGTATATAATTAATGGCATATGCATATCAAGGTCTAAAAGGATGCTCTAATACCAATGAAAAATCCCCATCTCAACCACATTGTCACCCTCCACCTAGAATGCAATCATATTAAGGTTTGCTATAGTTATACTATCCTTCATACACATAATAATTCCAACATCAAGGTTCTTATATTTAGGAGGTTTAATAAAATGTGGTTCTACTGTCACTAAAACAAGTCATCATCACTTCCGTTATTAGGAATCCATTATCCAAAACTCAAATTAGATAATCATGTTCATAATTCGTTACATATGAAGAGGTCTTTATAGTTTGACTAAGAAAATAAGACTATATTTGATTTTAAGATTTTAAAGAGCCGGCTTAATTAAGACTATATTCTATCATATTGGGAGCCGCCTTACTTGACTTTCCCTTTATTGCCATTTTCTAATCATATCTATGAAGCTACCATTGACATTCCCAAAAAACTTTTTTTTTTCACAGAATAATGATTTACAATGTAAGCTTTCCCAGTAAACAACCTTTATTTCATAACAGAATAATGATTTACAAGGAAAGTCCATGTTTTATCACGAACCTCTTGGTAATTATCGGTTTACTACAAATGGTCGCCATCAAATCATGCACCCATTCTATGAAGCATTAATTTTTTGAATAGATTGAAATCGTCACGTTCACGGAAGATGTACAAATTCGATTGCTAAAAAGAAGAAAGAAAACTTTAGTTACTTCGAGCAAAACCAACTGGTATGAGTAAAGCTAAGTTCCACAATTTTTTTCCACGTGTTGCCTGCAAATATGACTTGCAGGTGTAAATCCTAATTCTACAACCCTTTCCCACACATCCCTGCCTATGCGAAAATAGTAGCTTTGGAACAGGATATGGACATCCATCAAGGCATAATGGCAGAGGGGAAAAAGAACTAAATCAGACATTACAATTAAAACGGCTCTCGAAAACATGCCTGCAAATGTGGAAGCTTAAACAAGGCATAAGGGCTGCTTGACAGAATGACGCCAGGAGATGCGGTCTCATGGACTGCAGTGATTGCAGGATATGCACAAAATGATTTTATTGAACAGCTCTAGAAACTTTCAAGAAATAGCAATCGGCAGGAGTAAAGGAAAATCCCACGACCCTTAGACATGCATTCAAAATGCGGAGCATAGACAAGGCACAGGAATTGTTTAACAGAATGCCTAGAAGAAATGTGGTCTCAAGAAATGCAATATTTGTAGGATATGCACAAAATGGATTTATAGAAAGTGGTTAAACTTCCAAGCAATTACAATCGGTAGATGGAAAGCCAAATTTCGCATCCTTTTCCAATATCATTTTATCAACATATGTCATTCCATTGCATGAGTTATCACAGTATGGAAGTAAAAGCATGAAGGAATTCAATAACACAACAGAACAACTGTATCACATCATTTTGATTATCTTTCATTGGTATTCTCAAAAATATGAAGCTACAGATCTGAAACAGACTCAATCGAGCTTAAACACTCATACCTGGAGACGCCTTCCAGAATGGTGCAGCAACATGAAACAAATGCAGAATGGTGAATTATTGACCTGAGAAATGACCATATATAGGTCTGAAATGGATTGCAGCAAGATGTAGATGACTTCGAGCAATGTTAAACCCACGGCCAGGGCTGCTAAAGATCAGTCGGCCCTTCTAATGGCGGGAAAAAACTCTTCAAAACCCCCACATGGCCCCTCATATTCTGCTCACGAGCTGATTCTGGACTGCTGCCCCCAACAAAATGAGGACCAGGTCCTGCTTTCGTTGTACAGACGTCTCCATGCAGGGTTTACACCAGCAGATTAAAGCTGGGAAAAACACACACCCCCAGAGGACCTCCTAGGGAAGGAGATGCCCATCCCAAAAGTGCCCCCTCCATTCGCATTTGGTCAAACCCCTATTAATGGTGACGGTGCACCTCACGTGGTATGATTAAAGATATACAGTAGCTAATTTTACTGTTACATATCTGCATTCCATTTAATTCTTCACACAACTTCTACAACACATTTATTCCAATTTTATCACAGGAATAAAGACGAGTTCGAAGTAGCCAGATAAATAAAATAACTCTAGAAAAAATGCTTTACAATCTACTAAGCTACTGTACTATTGCTGTCATGAAAGCCAACAATAGGGACAAAATAGATAATCTGATCTGCTTAGTATAGGCAGCCAAGCAAACGCAAATAGAAAATGTGACAAAGACCTGCGCAGACCCCTAAAAGAGCTCAATTTGAAGATGAGAGTTTCACAGCCTTAAAGGGCAGATGCAACAAGCCACGCTCGTCTTTGACTTCCAGCGGCCTGTCGGTCTCGTTGCGCGTCTGCCTGACCTTTCGTCTGCTGAGATTCTTGTGAGTGAAGCCATAAATTTGTAAGATCTGATTATCCCCAAAATTGTAGGCCCTCTCCATCTGCTTAAGGCATTGCTCTACCGGATAGTCCCCAAACTTGCCGCAGGGCTTACATCTCACAGAGTGAGTGGCTTGAGCAAGAGATGATCTCCCACGGGATTCTCGCATGCCTTGGGGGCCGACCCTGTCACCAGCAAAATGCGCGGCCGTCCATTGGGCAAAAAGTTAGGGAACCCGGGGTTTTGCTTCAACCATTCGCTCCGCTGCCCGTCCCAGTCGGAGATCTTGGGGCCCAAACTGTAAGTCGGGCCATTGGGATCTCTCTCCACTTCCGCCTCCTCCGGCTCCTCTTCCTCTTCCGCGACACCACCAACCTCAGATTTGCCTGCTCCTTCATTATTGGCAGCCTCTGTGAGCACCCGGTGCGGCTCCCCGCGACGACCCACAATGAGATGCTCACGGATCTCGGCGAGATCTTGGCCCGGTGTCCCGAACTTGCCCGCGCCAATGGTTGCCTCTCGACACCAAATTCATTACATGAATCTCACCTATTTTCTGCTCCTCACAGACAGTACGACGTGGTCCATGGACAGGGGTGCCATGCCCTTTGCCCATCCCTGCCATACATACCCCACCGTGCACAGTACAGGGGCCTCACTCCCATCGTCTGTGGTTGAAATAAATGCGCACGGAACAGTACGAAGACATCGGAGCACCCACAAACCGGCAGCGGGAAATCAGACATCAGACGAATCCGGTGGGATTCCCCACCCAGAATAGCCTATCGGCTAAATATATATGTTCATACGCTAGAAGTTTATTGTTCACACAATATAATAATAATGATATATTAGTAGATTTGGTTTATTGATATTCACAACATTTTAGCTTAGATCTAGATACACTTACAATCCTATTTTATTTTGATTTTATGTGAACGCTGAAGGATCTGATCGCTTTGGTAGATTCTTAGGTAGTTGTCTCTTTCTACCTATCCCAAACACAAGTCGTGTGATTACACTTATTTGCAGACTTGATTAATAATTCATTAGTTTTATATATCTAATTTTTCATATACTTACATTTATTTCTTTTTATCATAATATTTTGGATATTCTAATATAGTTCTTTTGATTTTTATCTATCTATTTTGTAGGCATAGTACATATATTTTTATGAAACTACATACAATAAAACAATGTTGATTAGTCTTAAACTACAATTGCATCTATTTCTACAACTTTATCCCTATTTTAAATCTCTGTCTCTTATATTTCAAACATATCTCTTCTATATAATCAGATCTAAGCATATTAATACACCATTTGTGTATCATTTCCTAGCTCTTGTGTGTATGGTTAAGTTAATATAACTTTATATGTGCTATTAATTTAATTAATACATGTGCATCACAAGGATAATTTAATCTTATTTTAAGACAAAGCTAATTTGAAATTTATATTGCAACATGCTTTTCATCTTTAGGTTATTTCATTTTTGGGAAAACTAGAACAAGGTGTGGTTAAATGGTGTATTAGTCATATTCCATGAAATACTAATTGGTAAATGAAACCTCAGATTGAAACCCCTTACATTTATAAATCTACACTTGTGTAAAGAAATGAAAATGCTAATTCTATTTTTTTTTTTAAATTATTATATTGAACATATATATTAATATCTTTTTTGTGAGCCAAATACACATTATATAATTTGTAAAGTTGTTTGTTATATTAGATAAAAATGTTTTTTTTAAAGATGTAAGTTCTAGAGTTCGTATGAATGGAAGTATTCTTCTTTAAAGATAATTCTTGTCAAATTAAGTGGTATGATCAAAAGGAAGGCTGGATAAATTAAATGGTTATTTTCAGTTATGACGCTTTTCATATAAGATCTTTATACCCTTACCTTTCTAGGACTTCTAGGAGGATGTCCAATCCTAGCAGGAGAATGTGAGACCCCACCTTTTCATGATCATGTTCACTCCATGTGTCCTTGATGATATCACGTTTCTTGTTCAATGTGTCATATGCTTCTTATGATTGGACATTATACGGGAGATATCATATTTATGTCCCAGATTTACTCTATGTCCCTTGATGTTATCATGACTCATACTAAATGTTTATTGTTTAGACATTATTTATAGGATCTTTATGGATGCTAATTGTGGTTGTTTTGATTATCAGAGATATGTTGGGCATAAGTTTCAACATCATAGATGTCAAAAGGTGTCTAGGTTGACAAAATTGGCATTGATGTCAAAGTTGTCAAAGATGGAAAAGATTGTAGGAATGCTTGAATCATTACATCATTTTGAGTTTCTTAAGAGTTGTAGAAATATATGCTATATTTATGGTTGTACACTATGTGTCAAGAGGGATCTATCATGAAGAAAGTTGCCTCATCAATCATATCCTAAATCAAGTTATTTTAGGAGTTGGTGTGGGCTAGGCTTAAGTGTCACACACTAAGCTCTGACCAATCAATGGTTGTTTTCCCTTTCCGTTTTCCCGTTGGGGTTACGATGTGTTGGCACCGGTTGTGACCCACGAGCTTGCTTTTGCAGGGAAGTACTATCTGATGGTTGTGACTCACGAGCCTGCTTTTGTAGGGAAGTACTTTCTAATGACTGTGACCCACGAGCCTGCTGCTAATGGTCTGAGCTATTGAACCTTGCTGTCCTTGTTAAGACATCACCTCCAGGTCCCATCAGTGGTTGTTGCTATCATCAGTCAGCAAATCCTTATGTCCCTACAACAAGCAGGAATTTTAAAAAGTGGGACCGAGCCTGCATATAACTACACTTTCCGACGCTTTTTGCAATCATAAATTGGGGGATTTTTCTTCCAAAGTATGCCTTCTGTAATTTTGTGGAGGTAATGTATTGGACAAACAAAAGCTTTCCCTGCGGTATCTCACTAAATTCCCTATGCTGCAACTGGAATCTGGAATCGGTAAAAAATAAAGACGATGTGAGAAATTTCATATATTTTCGTTTTGTTTGGAGATTTTTCTTCCTTTACTAAGAGTCCTTAGTCTTGAAAAAAAAACTATTGCACACAAATTAGTCTTGTAAAAAAACTATTGCACAAAAATTAGTCTTGTAAAAGAACTATTGCACAAAATGTGAAACTCATATATATTTTTTAATATATCTTATAGGCACAATATTTCTTCAATAGATTTATGAAAGGAAAAAGGGTATTGTTGGTTATGGACAATATCACTGAAGATAGCATAGACGAAGCGAGACATTATCTTGGGGTAGACTTGGGAAAAAAAATAGTTGTTTCCTTTTGATTGCACAAAGCGAAGATTTTCTAAAGAATTTTAATGATGTATAGTCATGGAGGCTTGAGGACAAAGAGGCCCTAGCCATCATGTTGGAAAGGATGTATGTAAAGAAATCAACATTGGGGACAAATTATAGAAGTTTTCTTTCCTTTGTTAGTTTCATTTTTATTTCACCTATTATTAGAATTTCATCAAAATACATAATATTTTTAATCTTGTAGTGTTAGTGGTTCTTCCCCATTTTACATATCTCAATTTTTTAATTACATTATAATCTTAAGAGGTTTATTCAAGTGTTATTTTTTTAGAGGTGTATTTTATGGTTATTTGTTTAATCATGCATAAAGGGTAATATAGACATTGAATAAATATTTTGGAGGAACAAGTGGCATATATTTAGTCTCATGCATGAAGTGTTATTTGCTCATAAGAGGTTAGCGTTCTTGATATTTATCAACTATCACAATAAAAATTAGTGAAAAAAATTAAAATTATGTGGTGGATATGATATGTTGTATACTCAAGGCTTGTTGCATCTAAAACACAAATCTTAGGAACACCCCTTTGGAATAATAGAGCCTAAATATGGAGTTTTTCTTCCTCTTGAATTAGTCCTTAACTATCCTTTCTTAATCATAAGTGCTAGCTCAATGTCTCAAGTTTACAATCCTTCACCTTATGAGTTGAAATTTTTTTTAGGGTTTTGGCAAGCTATTTTTTTTTAGCCCACACCTTGCATAGATCTAACATGTTATTACCTAAGACTTTGAGTATTTTTTTCTATTTCTTTTCAAGAAAGGAGTTGGTTCTCAAATCTTGAGATTAGCATGTGCAAGTTTCTTGGTCAACATTTATGGTGTTAGAAGTAGGGCATAATATGATGTTTATATATATATATTCTCTTTTATTGGTTATGATGAGATTTTCCTATCTTGGGTGTAGTCCTCTTGACATCCCTAGTGATATCAATAATGTTCCTATGGATATTGAGAGGTTGCTTCTAAGAAATACATTAAAATTTTGTAAGATCATTTAAGTAGTTTGGGTATAATGCATGATGATGTTGCATGTAATTTGTTTGTTTCTTCACTATTTGATGAATCCTTGTCTTGGTACTTAATATTTTCATGTAGCCCAATTTATTCATGGAAAGAGCTAAGAGACATTTTTTATATCATTTTTTTAGATTCATTCATTTGTAAGTAGATTCTAAGTAATCTACATGCACCAAAAACATATGTGGTTACTTACAATTTTAATTTTAGATTTTAAAAAAATGTTAAACAAACTTGTTTTCTCATTTGTGATTCTTAATGCCATTTCTTTGTGTGTTTTTCTATATTCTTGAGTGTCTAACTATAGTGTTGATTGCAATGGTTCCCAAATTTAAAACATTAGAAGATGCCTTCAAAGAGGAAATTTATCTTGTTTAACATATTATTCATCACTGATGTAATTATGTATGTTTGGGCTAGGTAATTTAAACATAGGTCTTCTTCATAATTTTTTACTCCTCTAATTTATCAAAATTTTAATTTTAGTCACATGTATATTTTGGTTAGCTTGTATATTCACTATGTGAATCTATAGTTCATAAATTCACTAGTGTCTCTCCCTTTTTTTAATGCTTCTAATGCATATAATTTGGCCATGACCTCCCCTAAGCTATATGAGTTTTATAATAAACTATCATGTGTAATAGATTTTAAATTAGCTTATGAAAAGAATGAGAAGGTTTTAGTCTCCTTACAACCTATTGAGATTAATTAAATGGGTGTACTAGGTATTTGAGGTACATGTGATGATATTGATGTGAGGTACATGTGACATTAATTAAATTAGATGATGAAAAGAATGAGAAGGTTTAGACCTATCACAAGTGAGGCAACTCATCCCAAGGGTACATGTGAGAATAGTGATGCACATCCAACTAAACCCAACACCACAAGATAGAGGAGATAATTTCTCATCCTATACCAAGTGAATAGGTATTCATACCCACATTATTGAAAATGAGAAATTGAAGTAGCTAGAAAAATATAATTCATTTACCAATCACTTAGTTTGAGCATAAATAAGGAATTACATGAATAAAGAAAAGACATTAATTCATTCCCAATTTCACAAGTGCAGATATAAATGAATGAGAATAGCATCAATTATTCTTTGTTATATTAATCAATACTTAAGTAAAAATAACACTAGGAAATCCATCTATCTTACTAGCTCACACAATTGTATTCTTCCAACATAAAAGGAGAAAATTGATAAAGAATAATGGAAATGCATGTTCAATAGTATATTTAATTTTTTTGTAGACTATTGATAAATATATAATACAACCTATAGAACAAGTATCATTTCCCAAGTTTTCCAAAAAAATAATAGTTCATCATTGCATTTCTATTCACACCTTTGGACAAGTGCTTACTCCTAATCATATTCAAATTGACCTTATCAAACAAGAATTCATCATATTAGATTAGTCATTCATTGTAGTAGACTACCATTCAACCTAGCAGATTATCATTCACCTTAGTAGATAACCATTCCCCCATAGATCACCCTATAAAAAATGGTGAATGTTCTTAAATGGAACTAGTGAATAGATTTGACACAAAACAAGTTTAAAATAATAAAATTAAAAAAATTCCAAATAAGGCATGTATTGGAAAACATTTACCTATAGCATACCTATAGAAGGAAATGGTTTTTACAAATTTCATAAGGATAATTTACTTATTCATACTCTTACACACACTAGCTAGTATTCTAATTTAACCAAGACTAAGGCTTTACATTTATTTTCTCTAATAACTTTGGATGAAAATTTAGAAAGAACCCATATATCAATTAAATTTATCAATTTCCCAGCTACTTATAGAATTCCTAACAACTTTGATTATAATAAATTTAAGTCTACCTAGAAATCATATTTTTAACTATAATGATTTTATCTCTAATTGAAATTCCATTTTCATTGAACACATATAACATTCAAATAATATTATAAATTATTACATGTGAAATAATGAAAAAGGGAAACCTTAGGGAGATTTGACTCTTTAGGGTTTGACACCTTTTTCTTATTTCATTAGAAGTCGTTTGTTGTTTGTTTATGGTTACGAGGGTTTGATGAGTTTGGACAAGATATAGGGTTGACTTACAACTTGAAAGGTGAGTCAACCTACCTTTGACAAAATTTTGGAATGGATTTAGGAATGAAATGCAATGATTTGACTAAGCTAAGTATGCAAATAACTATTCTAATGCAAAAATAACAAATCTAAAAAGCCAAAAAAAAAATTCAAAGTTCAAAAATAGACTGGACAGAATTTGGGGATGAAAATGGAGGTCTAGGTCACCCAGGGCGCCTATGTCCATGTAGAACTTCAATCTGATTTCATAGTCCTTTAGAGCTAGATCAAATATTTAAGTTCCTTCATGTCATACTATTGGTTCACTGTCAGATATTGCAATAATTGATTTTTTGTTTGTTGTCAAGGTGTAGGGTTTGAATGCAACAATGAACAGCTGACCTTCAAACTTCTCTCAATCTTCTTTAGACCTAAAACCTACACATTCAAAGAGAGAGGAAGGGTTGTTCCATATAAGGGCTTGCCTCACTCAAGCCCCATGTTAGTGTTCCCACTTCCATAATGGAAATGTCAACCTATCCTTTTGAGGGATAAGGTAAATGATAAAATGAATGATGAATCACAAATGGACTACAACTCACCACTCAAAAATGAATTCCCCAATGGACTGAAGTCATGCAGATCTCTTCAAAGCTTGAATCTTGCTTGTTTGATTTTCTTGAAGACCTACAAGGGTTAGATCTCACAAACATGATGATAACATAAAAAATGAATAAACCCACATACAATTTGGCATGATGCTTTGATGTTGAATTGCTACAATAAATATCTGAAATGTTGCTCTTGGTTTGCTTGATAATAATTTTGACAATAATTCTTGCTCAATTTTCTCCTTAATTTCACTTCATTTTCAAATAACGAAATGACTAGGTGTTTATATGCAATTATTCTAATTTCCCACAAATTAAATCTTGATAGCAAATATTGGACATTGGAAATTTAAATAATAAAATGCCACCTCCAACATATTCAAATTTTAAGGCAAAATAGGGGGACGAAGTCACCCTAGGCATTAGTGTCCCAACACTATTTTGCAAAACTTAAGGTGTCGAGGGAAAAAGATTAAATGTATTCATTGGTTTTCTACATACAATTCATCGATAAATATTTAATTGGGGCATGGTATGCATAATTTAGGAAATTAGGCGTACAATTAGGTCCAATTACTTAAGAGGGAGAAAAAAATAGTGTGAAATTTTCAAGGGTGACAATTTACGAGGCTACAACATGAATATGTAGAGTATAGGGGGGTGATCCCACAATAGTGGTTTACAATTTTTGGCCAAACTGGACACTGAAATAATTTTTTCTAACTAAATCTTCACTTTCAGGGCTATAGCGGCTAAACCGTGAGGAATTTGAAGATGATGCAAACTAGAGTTTTGTGACATTTTGTTTGTAGATTCTAAATATATTTTTTTCAAAATTTTTGGAATCAGATTGCACTTCTTTTCCATCTCCTTTGAAAACTAGTTTTTTTAGAAAACAACATTTTTAAGGAGTGACATCCACTGTATAACACATAACTATTTTTCCATGAAGGATAAAATTCTAATTCTTTCAAATTTAGATTTGTAACTCCAATATCTAGTGTTTCCACTTGGTTAGATAATTTTTTATTGAATATTTTTCTTTAATCAAGTTTCAAAGTTAAACCAATTACAATTCAGACATAGGCTGACCGTATAACATGTAAATTTTTTTGTATGTATCAAAATTCTTTTTTTTTGTTGGATCAAGGACTTCAATATCTAGTGCACTTATGTTTTTCAATTTTTTTTTGATAATCTACTATTTTTCCACATGTGCAAAATAGAGAGCTTGATTTTTGGTGAAAAACCTATGTTTGATAAAACTAAAAAAATAAATACATAATAAAACCAAAAAATATTAAAATTATAGTCATTGGATAACTTGTTCTGAGGACTACCCGATTCCAGTTGGGTTTGTGAAGTCTCCTCCATTTTCATCCTCAACCCGAGTTTTGAAGCACAAAAATTTGGACTATTTTGGTGCCTGAGGGGGAGAATGGGGGAAAAGGGTGGTTCAAGAAAACCCCTAAGGGTTCGCTTGAACTAGTGTTCACTCGAACCCAGGTTCGAGTGAACCACCTTCTCATTTGCAATTTCATTTCTTTTTTTGGGCAGGAAATGAGGGGTCAGTATTTAATGGGTTCGCTTGAACCAATAAGTTCATTCGAACCCCTAAAACTATTTTTTTTTGCATGGGGTCATTTTTTCCAATATTCCTTCCTCATTCGAATTGTAAACCAATTTTGTGGGTTTACCCAGGGATAAAAAATGTTTAGAGATCTCATTTATTAACTCATAAGTAATAAATACTCACAATTTATAATTTGATCATATTTATAAAATACAATAAATTAATGTAAGTAAATTAACAACTCTCCAAGCTCCAAGGGATATCTTCATGGGCACATTCTTCATAAACCAATGGGGGTCAAGCTTTCCACCCAACTATGTGGAACTAATATATCCAACCTACATTGCTAGGATACAAGACACATCAATGGTAAGCACACTCTTCAAACACATATATTTGGAAACATGTAAGTACACATATAAACATGGATTCTTAACAAAACAATATTATCTATGTGTAAATATCTCACATAAAAGGATGATAAAGAGTTGATTAATATGTTTGAGTGTATTACCCCTTTTCCTTATAATTCCAAGATGAACACTTATGGAGAAATAATTTCTCAAATAGTAAACACCTATTATTAGATGTCATTCTTATGCAAGGGTTCTACTCAAGAAAGTGCATAGAGATCAAATATCCTTATTCGTCCTCCTAGAAATTACAAAATTCCTTAATTAGGAAGTGTAATATAGGCCAAGCCTTTTATAGATCCTATCAATTCCTAGACATGCTAAGATAACCACTTCACAAATGACTCAGGATTTTCTACAAATATTAACATAACTACTTTGGAAAGAGCACTTAGAGAGGTAAGAATAACATAAAAGCCTCAAGAAAATTGTGATTATTCCCCTTCTATCTCAAAATTATTCAAGTCTAATAATATTTTTATACAAATTTGATATATAACTCTTTGAATTATAAATTGAATGAATATTTATGTCAATCAATTATACTTTTTTATAATTCTTGAATATAATGTTATTTCAAATTATATGTATAAATATTTCTCAATGATACTTATTTTTTATAATTTAAATCTTAAATTTTTTTTATTAATTTATATTTTTTTTTTTTTATTAATCTATATTTAAAATGATTTATTTATTTAAATATTTTCATTTTTTAAATGGATAACCATTGAGCATTTAATATTTCAATATATAGGTAACTGAATTTAAATATTTATTTGTCATAATTGTATCTAGTTCAAGTTTACTCATATGCATTAGATATTTCAAATCCTTGATGTTGCTTTGTATTCCCTTCAAGTATACTCAAACTCAACGTGCTTTCAAGGTGGAAATTCTTTTTAGCATTTAGAAAGATATACTTTTTTTAAAATTTTTTCTAACTATTTTATTGATCACTATTTTTTCTTAAACACTTTAAAGATATGATTTATTCTAATATTTTATTGAAGATTCAAGTGCAAAGAAAATAAAATTATAGTTAAGGTTGACCACTTACAAGTGTTATTAGATCATTCCAGGGCAATGCCCCTTATGCTATTGCTAGGGTGCCTCAAACTCCCAATTCTTCTCAAGGGCATTCTCCTCCTTGAGGGAATCATCAATGGCACTATCATTTCACTCATAAAGCTTAGAGGCTCACTATCAAGCTTCCCTTCCTCCTAGTAGAAGATGTCATGCTCAACAAGGCTGGTTGTAGCTTTCCTCTTGCCACTTTATTTCACAACTACCTCTTGCTAGTGGAAATACAAGATAGCATAACTCCAAAAAAATTCCTCTACTAAAACTTGTTATTTCTCTTGCTTCTATGACTACTAAAGAAACTAAAGAGGATAGTGATAATGATGGATAGGGCCCACTACATTATTTCTTTAGATATTACTGATATATGGAGAAAATTAGATGACCAAGATCCTCCTACTCCTACATCTACCTTAGCTCTCACTACTTAGTGGATTGTTTTTATATTTTTATGCTTCAAGT
The DNA here is from genome assembly GCA_007258455.2 of Sequoia sempervirens. Taxonomy (NCBI): domain Eukaryota; kingdom Viridiplantae; phylum Streptophyta; class Pinopsida; order Cupressales; family Cupressaceae; genus Sequoia; species Sequoia sempervirens. The sequence goes on from VDFB02353493.1 coordinate 130,002,283, forward strand.
TGTATCCCTATATAGACTCTAGGGGTGTGAATTTTTCCACCCACCTTTTCTTTGTGAGTGTCTAACACTATTTTATTAATGGTAATATATACTATTTATTAAAAATAATATTAGATTGCAAGGTTAATATTTAAAATAATTTTTCCACAACTAATTATTTATAGAACTATTACATATTATAACTAATATAGGCATCTTAAATAATCTATCAAAAAATTGTCATGAAATATCAATTTTGAATTATTTTTTACATAAAAATGATTTTATTTACTTAAAAAAATTGATTGGTAATAATATATTTTTTAACTTGGTCTAAGCTAGGTGAAGCCATAAATGAGGGGCCTCATCCCCATTATTAATGTACTACATTAATGTGAATAGTCCAAACCCAAAATCTTAGTGACTTAACAGGGGCACAAAATTTGTGAGCACGCTAACCTAGCAAGGGTTTGAAGCATAATATCGAGCCTAGTAGCCCAATAGAGGCACAAATCCCACAAGCACACTAGTCTAGTGAGGGTTTGGATTATGAAGCCATTGGCATGAATGTTAATAGCTTCAACACAAAGGATTGAACTCGCGAACACAATGGATCAACACGATCATAGTGCTTGTGATCAAGATGGCTTAGTGAGGATTTGTATCTTGGTGGCTACAACAACAATATTGTGGTTTAACCATCACATTATACCATGAATAATAAAAATTATTTGATTTTATTTATATTATTTATTTTATTTCATTTATTATTTAAAGAATTATTTTTCATAGACATTTGAAAAGTTGTTTTTGTTTTATTCAAAGTTGAAAGTTGAAGAATTATTATTATTTTTTATTTAAAAATTATATTATAATTATTTTTTAACTTAACAATTACTTTATTATTTTAATTTTCATATATATGATTATAAAATAAGATAAATTAATATCACTATAGAATGCCAATAAACATTAACAATGCCTATTGAACATAATTGTGTAATAGACAAATATAAAATTAGAATCATATGTTTGATTGATAATTTCATCTTGATAATAAAAATTTTCAAGCGAAAATATTCCACAAGAAAAATTAGACCTTTTTGATATTTATATAAGATTATTGACCTTGTACTATGTTATCAAACTTTGGAAATAGCCTATAATATATAATGTAAATAGAGAAGGCTATATAGCTAACATGTTTATACTCATCACATACTAGATAATGTTTTAAGGTAAGATATTGATTTATGCGAGGTATTGTGAGAGTAGATCTTAGCAAATTTTGACCACATAAAATGAAATGATAGATACAAGATCTCTAATAATATGGCTTGCATTCTATTATATGAAAGAGGTTACTATAATTTGAGTGGAAAATATGGATACATGATACATCTATTGTAACATGAATTAATGAGCATATTGTTCATTGAGGGTTCCTATGCCTAGATGTCGAATAGAGAATGGATTTCATCATAAATATACTAGGTAATCACATCACATTGTAGTAGATATAGACCATTTATTTAAGGAGGTGGTGGAGCCACACGCATATTCGGTAACATAGTTAGGTACCATTTGAAGTTGGTAATGAGTTGGTAGATGCTAATTTAAAGTTGCTCCTAGCCATCTCGAGGGACTTTAACATAGAAAGGTTTGAAATGTACAAGGAGTCTATGTATAAGAAAAATCCCCTAGAATTTATAATTGCAAAAAGCGTTGGCAAGTGTAGTTATATGTAGGCTCAGTCCAACTTTTTAAAATTCCTACTTTTTGTAGGGATAGAAGGTTTTTCTAACCGATGATAGCAACAACCACTGATGGGACCTGGAGGTGATGGCTTAACAAGGACAACATGGTTCAATAGCTCAGAATGTTAGCAGCAGGCTCGTGGGTCATAGTCAGTGCCAACACATCGTAACCCCAATGGGAAAACAGAAAAGGAAAACAACCATTGACTCGTCAGAGCTTAGTGTGTGACACTTAAGCCCAGCCGTTGGTGTGTAACATATGATTGTTATATCACAAAGTCTATGTACTCTATATAACTGTGGTGGTTTGGAAGGTGGGAAAATGATATTTTTTGGGTAAATATTTCTTTGGCAATATTCTGTTGGTTAGAATTTCTTGCAAAATTAGAGTTTTTCTCTATGGTTTGGAAGGAAAGTATGTTGACACTAGTTCTATCATATTCCTAAGTGTTTAGAGAATACTTTTAGTTTAAAGAAATTTTGAAGTGATAGAAGGTTCTTTATGTCTATCTATCAACCAATTACAATTTAGGGCGTGTGTAGTAATGACTAGTAGCATGTGGAATTCAAATATTTCATGTGGTGTTAGGATAGTATCTAGTTAAGGTTCTTGTGGTTGCGCAAAACATCATGTTCTTTTGGCGATAAGTAATTTTTTTTACTGACCAGTTACACGTTTCATGTAATTTGAATTTAGGTCCACCTTATGTCATCTTGGTTCTTTATGGGTCCCTAGCCGACATGGAAGAGTGTTAATGTAATATATTATATATATTTCAAATGCTTATATGCATTTTAGTGTGTGTGTATGAGAGCGAGTCTAGAAATAAATTATATTTACACCTATGTGAAGAAAATTTGTTTGTAGATTTGAGGAAGTGTGAAGGAAAGGAAGAGAAACTATGTTAGAAGATCATATGCAATGAGGAAGAGTGTCAAGTATGTCTTTGACATGTTTTATGAACATTGTTTGAAAGATCTACAAGCTTTATCTTTATAATTTGGGAGGACTAGTGCTTTTCCCTTCTGAGTTGTTGCTCAGATTTCTTTTGGGGATTGGTGTCTCTAGTAGGTTGGTGCCTACAAATTCAATAGGGGGTTGGTGTCTTTGGTAGTTTGGTGCCTACTTCATGCTATAAAATTTAATTTTATGTTTCTACATTGTGAGGTTGGATTTGGGTAGTAGATCCAAGTAGTTTTTTTGTAACATGCCCATTGCTCAACTCAATAATCTCTAGACTATGTTTTACTACAAGTGAATTTAAACTAATTTCCAAACACATAGCGATAAAAATTTTCTTTTCAAAACAAGCTATTAATATGCACATTTGATATTGCAATAATTCATATTTCTCATTTCATTTAATGAAATGTATAATCTTTCCAAAGAAATGATTACATAAACTAGATACAAAATACATTTTCCATCTTTCAAAGAAATAGATACAAGATACATACATAGCTCATCTTAGTTTCAATGGAACTAGAAATACAAATGATCTAGGAAATCCCCCTTCAAATCTTGGTTCACTGGCTAAGAGGAGAAGCATCATTCAAGCACTTTTCTACCATCCATGGACTTAATGTGATTCCTCACACATCTATCACATATGGGAAGATGCCCCTACCCTTTGACAAAGAGCTTTGGCCTGGAAACCTCAAAATACTAGCCAATCCTAAGCTTGGCATTATGTCCTACATAGCTAGAAATTTACCATATAATGTTTATATTCTACATGTATGGCAATCCTAGACTAGCATGCTAAAAGGTAACACAATGAACTGATAATCCTAGACTAGCATGCTAAAAGGTAACACAATGAACTGATAGTGTAACTAGTGGAAAATTACACCACTTTGGCCAAAGTATTCATCATCCCTAATTCAGAATGGATGTCACACGCTCATCCACCAATCTAGCTCAATTTGTTATGACCATTCATGTTCTATGCATACGTTATCCCCTTCATTAGATTCAACCTAATCCCAGGAATAACCTATATACTCTAAGTTCACTATGACTCATCTAATAGGTAAAACATGTGTTTCCATAACCTATCTTAAAAAATTTAGATTTAGCTATATAGACTCCACTCTATTGAAGTATTTAGTACTATATATATACCCACTCCTTAATATGGAGTACATACAAAAACTCAAGAAATAGAGATTCCTAAAACTATAAACAACACGTGACTTTCAATTTCACATAGGTTGAAAACAATCTTTCCTAATAACATATTATGTCTTCTAAATAAAAACAAGAAAATCATAGAATCATTCCAAAGTCAATCAAAGCATCAAAGAGTAAGATTCAACATGCCTGTAAATACAAAGCTCCAATTTGAGCTAGTTGGTTTCCAATCCTAGTCTCCTCAAATCAACTTTCTATTTAGAAAAAATCAATTCCACTCTGCCCAAATACCCTCATAAAATCTCTCAATAAAAATCTTACAAAACCTCTCTCAAAATCTCTCACAAAACTCAGAAGAATAGAGCAATATTTAGAAAATAATAGCAAAATATAGATATGTGTCCCTTTGAGGTAAATAACATATCTATTTATACAAAAAAATAAGCATCTAAAGGCTAGAAATAGGGTAATAAAGTTGACACTTCTCAACTCATTTGGTTCAAATCAACAAAGTAAGTAAAAGGTGTCAAATTACAAACTTAAGACTCAACAATACTACACAACAAATTGCTTCTATCTTGGAAAACAAGAGTATAATTTAGATATGTAGGGTAAAATAGGTTGACTCTTTCTTTGCCAACATCTTTTGACTAATTCTCCCATTCAAATTTGGCCTTCATTGTTGGACAAGGCTCTTAAAATAAACTTTTAAAGATATGCAGTTATTCATAATTTTGCGCCACATAAATTTCTTATGTGCTATTTGTTGTTTCAGATAAAGACCAAGTCAAATCTTTTAAATGTGTTTCTATTGAAGAGGGGGATTCACTACTCATGAGTTCTCTTCATTCAAAGAGCCTCATGGGGTGAACTTCTCTAATCTACCTCAGGAACAAGGGTGAGAGTTTCAGAATCTGAAAGAGTAGGTCATAGAGATTTTCTGGACAAACTGACAAGCTCTCAGCGAAAGGACATCAGTGCAGAATATGGAGGACAACACGATGTGCTGATGTCCTAAAGGTGCGTTGGCATCTCATGCTAACCATAAAGTGAGAATGTCATAGAAAATGCCTAAATGACTGCTAGCTATCATATTGCTAAGAATTTATAGAATGCAAAAAAGTAGTAGAATATAACAAAACTACAATAGAGCGAAGAGGAAATAACAAAGATAAGGTGAAGAGAGGAAAGGAAATACTTACAACCATGCAAGTGATGAATCCTTCAACAAAATGAATTTCTTCAAAGCTTGCATGCACAATATTTGAAGAATGTTGGGGCTATATAGGGGTTTGCCTCGGTCAAACCCCCATTTTGTTGTTCCCACCTCTATGAAAACCAAGAAGATAGAGAGAAAGAGTGAAATGAACAAAGCATGTGGTGAAAGATAAACTTGCTTAGGAGTAGAACCTACACCACCAAGTGTGAGTGATAAAGCAATCCCTGCTTGAGGAGGAGAACCAGTATCACAAAAGAGGTGATAAAAGAAATCCCCACTCAAGGAGGAGAACTCGTATCACAAAGTAAAAATTCAATAAGGGGATATGGAATCCCAAGATGCTCACAAGAATGAAGTGAAGGAGATGAAGTTGCAAGGCTTAAGGAAGCCACATGGAGAGAGCAATGGAGTTACAAGAGCCAAGAGTGCAAAGAGGGTTGTGAGAATGTGAGAGCTTGAAGCTGTTGTGACAAATAAGGTAGTTGTGGAAGAAAGAGCAAGATAGTAGAATAATAAGATGGAGAAAAGCTAGAATGAAGCTAGAAGAGCTTGGGAGAAGTTAGAAGATGCAAATGGGGTGAAAAGACTGCTTTTAAGGAGAGAAAATAAGCTTCTCTAGCTGTTACAAGGAGTTCAAGGCTGTTACCACCGAAAAAAGGTGAAGACAAGTGGAAAACATGCTCAAGGATAGCTGTTTGAGTGTTGAAATTTTGTAGGACACTAGCACAGTGCACATAAATCAATGCAGTGTGCTAGTGTCCAGAAACGTCATGCTACAAAATGACGAGAATGGGAAAAACCCAAAGTTAGATGTAAAGCCGATGCTCGAAGGCTAGCTATTGAAAAGATGTGTTGAGCATCCTAAGAAGGGAAAAGGATAATGCAGGGGCTAAAATGAGCCTACACAAGTACTAAGGTATGTACACTAAAGCAGGATGCAAGAATGTATGTGAAATTGTGAGGAGTGCAATTTTATGCTTATACATTTTTCCCCTACTTTAGTGGGCATATGAATCTACATTAATATGCACACTAAAGGAAATCTACTAAACATGAATAACATCATATGCCAAAAGGATACTATAGAGGAAGTAGAAAACTCTTCAAACCACAAAAGCATGCCTCCAGGTTGAAGACCTGCAAAATAAATGCATTAGGCAAGAAAAACCTACATCAAACAACAATGTTAGAACATAAAAAACTAAAGGATTTGAGTAAGAAAAGTAAAGAGACCTCGATGTAAAAGGTTGTCTCAGTACTATGTGTCATCCCCAAATAATAACACATAGAATAATTTTAGAATGAAAAGAAGAAGGGCATATACTTAAGATGAAGAAGATGTAGATCTTTGATCTAGTATACAGAAGAGAGAAGAGATAAAATTGAAATGAATGGAAGAGTGATAAAAGCAATCCTTGCTCGAGGAGGAAAAATTGTATCACAAAATATAGGTGATAAAAGTAATCCCCACTCAAGGAGGGAAACCCATATCACAAAATATAGGTGATAAAAGTAATTTCCACTCAAGGAGGAAAACCCGTATCACCAAATATAGGTGATAAAAGCAATTCCTGCTCGAGGAGGAAAAAATGTATCACCAAATAAGGATGTAAAGGAGCTCTACAGGTTCTCGGTCCTGCAAAACAAGACAAATCAGAGAATCATGTCGCTATTACAAGCTGCATTGCAGAATAGTCATAGAAAAGATAGGTCTAGTTAGGCTTCTCCCAAGCTAGATGTGATTGTATTAAATAGGTCTAGTCAGGCTGCCCCCAAGATAGACGTGAAGATATGAAATAGGTCTAGTCAGGCTGCCCCCAAACTAGACATGAAATAATCCATTTGAGATAAAGACTTTCAAAGGGGTTCCCTCGGGAACCCTTCAAAAGGAATAGGGGGTCCACTCAAAGGATGCTTCTTTCAAAAGGCATAGAGAAGAGAGGGGGGTCCTTAAGAAGGACACACATCTCTGGATAAGTTATCACTACCCCCAACATATAGGGGAGGAGAATTGTGCAAGATGCGTAGAATATACAAGATAGAGGTAAACCTCGATATCACTTATTATGCAAATAAAAGGTAGGTGAGTCAATCAAATGGGAGTTTGATAGTACATGAATCACAAATTTGTTGCATTTTTTCTTTCAAGGCCTTACATTCACTAGTGGAATGGGCAAGCACTTAATGGTATGCACAGAAAGAATGTTTTTCCCTTATCATGTTTATGAAGTTTATTACATGTAGGAGAAGAGTGATTAAGTGGGCTTTTAGAAGCCACAAAAAAATATGCTCTTTCTCAAATAAAGGATGAGGAGCAGGAAGCAAACCTTTCTCTTATGGAGAAAGGTTTGACTTCACACAAGAAGAAGAAGGCACAAAGATAGAAGACAATGGAGGAAGAATCTTTTCAATAGAATGAGGTTAAGAAGAATTCATGTCACTCAACCATGGATTCCATTTATATCATTCCTTTTAGCAACCAACCCCCAAAGTATGCTTACGGGGTGTGAATTCTATAGGGACTTGAATGCCTTGTTCATTATGCCCACAACCATTACGCTCATAGCCATATTTAGAGACAAGCTTAAAGTCGGGGCCATAAAATGTTTGCAAATCTTGAAATGAAGGATGATCCTCATAAAGAGAATTGTCCCAACAATGGGGTTCACACTCCTCTATGGGATCACCATCATCCTCTTTAAAAAGACTATCAACATTATCCTCCTTAGTAGAAACGTAATCATCTTCCTCAGAAGGAGGATCAATACTGAGAACATTACAATTATGTCTCACACTACTCTATGATATAGAAGAACAACCAACTTTGATAGCAAGTGTGGATGATGTTATTGAAAGGTCTAAATGGATTATTTTGACTCTACATTCCCCAATGCAGGGTTCTATAAAGTCTAGAGGTCCCCAATCATCACCAAGACATGCATTCTTTTGAGAAGAGATAGGAGGAAATTTAGTACTCCTTGCTTTACAAGGATCTTCCTTAGGGACATTTATCTCAAGAGTATCCTTTGTAGTAGGTATTGCTAGAGTAAACATCAACACACTAGAAGACACTGAAGGAATAAGAGTAAGCACAATCAAAGCTTGATCAACAACTGCCATCTCACATAAGTGCATAGCATCAAGGTCAACCTTGACTGTGACTACTTTATTGTTAGCCATGAAATTAATAGATTTATGCAAGGTAGATGGGACTGCACCCATAGCATGAATCCACGATCTACCAAGAAGAATATTATAAGGTAAATTTTCTAACATAACATAAACAAGGGTAGGTACGGTAATGGGTCCAAGCTGCAAAGGTAACACTATTGTACCTAGAGCTTGTTGCCCAACATTATCGAACCCACAAATGTCAACAAAAGAAGTATTAAGAGAAGATGAGTCAATATTAATCTTAGGAAATAGATCAATGCTACACACATTGAGCGCCAAATCGGGATCAACAAGAGTACGTCTAATGCCAATTTTATTAATGTTGACTATAATCATTAGAGGGTTTGCTTGCTTATGTACTTCTAAAGATGGGAGTTCCTACGGATAGAATGTAATGTTTGGTGAATTCGCATGAATATAAGCTATCAATGCATCAACATCTACTGGCCTAGCAAAAGAAGGAAAGAGGATCTTTTACAAGGCTTCTTGAAGCATACCTTGATAAACCAAAGCAAATTGAAGCAAGTGCCACAGTGAGATCTTATCCAGAGTAACCCGAGGTTGCTCAACAAGATCGTAATCACTAGGTGCTTTAGTCATAGGTTTAGGAGCTAAAGGAAGACTTGATTGTTTATTTGTTCTATTCTCATAAGGATGGGTTACTACTCTATAATAGGGAGTCTTAGAAATATCAGGAGAGTTACTATCAAATGGAACACCATTAATAGAACAAACCCTTTTAGGAGAAGGAATAGCTAGAGTTATGTAAATGACCGATCTCTTAGGCCTTTGAGAGGTAGCAGAGACATAGACTGCATTTATAGAATCACCATAGCTAGTAGAACAATTATTTGAATACATATTCTCAACATCCATCCAAACAGGATCAAATGTGGAATAATTATTTGAAGAAACATTCTCAACATTGATCCAGGGAGAATCAGATGTGGAAGGTGGTTCATCATTCACTAATGCAGCATCTCTAGAAGAGAGTGCATCAGAACAAAGATGAGATACATCATTCACGAATGCATCCTCTCCAGAAGAGAGTGCATTGGAATGAAGAGTAGATTCATCATTCACAAATGCATCATCTCTAGGAGAGAGTGCATTGGAATGAATAGAAGGTAGAGTAACATTAAGGAAGGTATCGGGTATGTGTAGGATCATGATGGGCCAAAAAGTGGCGATATGATGGCTTTTTGTAGGGTATGTGGCTAACGACTTTTTTTTACCCAAAATTGATGAAATGAAAAGTGTTTTTAAAGGAGATTCTCAACTTTCCACCAATATAAATTATGCTTTACTTTGAATTTAATAAATAATGATTATTCATTCTCTATTTGAATTATGGCTAAAGTCCTGACTGATAGGCTGATTGAAAAACATCTATGGCTTTTAAATGGTATCACATTTTTGGAATCCAAAACATGCATCACATTCTATGCTTCACATACTATAGGATTAAAAAAGAAAAATGAATTTCATGAAGTTTTGACCAAGTTAAGGTGTCAGACATATGAGTTTTTATATTTTTAAAAGTTGTAATAAAAAATTCATAATTAATTATTTACTTGGAAAAAAATTACAAAAAATATATGCATCACATCTAGACATGAGTCCTCTACTTATGTCTAAAATATTATAAAAAAATATTATCATTTTATTGTGGTTAGGGTGGTCAGACAGACACTTACTTATTTTTTCCCTGAAATTTAAGTACTACTGCATTGAAATTTCAAATTTTCACCAAATAGATTTGAAAAAAATAAAAATAAACATAGTATTTTAGAAACTACATTCAATTTTCTACAGATTCTATTTTGGCATATTTTAAAAATAATATAGATAACTTATTCAAATTTTTACATCAAATTGCCTAACTCTTATTTTTCTGAATTTTTTGCTACTTAAGGGCCTATTTTTTCCATGATGATCTTGCGTATACCCTATCAATGATTTCATCTTCTTGTGACAAAATATCATCTGAAGAAAGAGGAATTTTGTGAGAAGGATCAAGGATACCAAGTGACATAGGAAAAGACAAGTCACCATCACATGCACGAAATGTAACATCATTAAAATTTTGAACAAAATTAGATACTGAACTAATAAAAGAAGATACTAAATTCATTTTGATTTTTTTTGATATTTTATATGTTATAGTAATTCGCATTTTCAGAGGTCTTCAAAGAGGAATTTGAGGTCAGAACTTGCGTTGGTCCCTAAAATTTGACTGCCAAAGGTAGTAGTATATTAGGTATTGAACTAGTTCTCTAGGAGACCTTTCCAACAATGCAAACAGTTCTGAATTTCAAGCACCGAGTCAAAAGTTATGACCCTACCAAGTAGGGGTAAATAAATTCCTATTTTTTCAAAATATTTTCTCATGTTGGGTTCACCAAAATTTAGAAGAGGGGTATTTGCTACTCACAAGTTCTCTTCATTCAGAGAGCCTCATGGGGTGAATTGCCCTAATCTACCTTAGGAACAGTGGCGAGAGTTTCAAAATCTGAAAGAGCAGGTCACTAATATTTTCTAGAAAAATTGACAAGCTCTCGGCCAAAAGATGTCAACATAGAATGCAGACGACAGAGTAGTGCACTGACCTCCCAGAGGCGCCATGTCATCTTGTGTGGAGCAAAAAATGAGAATGTCACAGATAATGCCTAAATGACTGCTAGTTATCAGACTACTAAGAATTTACAAAATGTGATAAAGTAGCAAAATATATAACATAACTAAAATAGAGTGAAGAGGAAATAACAAAGATAAGGAGAGGAGAGGAAAGGAAATACTTACAACCATGCAAGTGATGAATCCTTCAACAAAATGAATTTCTTCAAAACCTGCATGCACAATATTTGGAGAGAATGTTGGGGTTGTATAGGGGTTTGCCTCGGTCGAACCCCCATTTTGGTGTTCCCACCTCCATGAACAACAAAGAAGATAGAGAGAAAGAGTGAAATGAATGAAGTGTGTGGTGAAAGAAAAAATCACTTAAGAGTAGAACCCGCACCACCAATTGTGAGTGATAAAAGCAATCCCTGCTCGAGGAGGAGAACCCGTATCGCAAAAGAGGTGATAAAAGCAATCCCCACTCAAGGAGGAGAACCCGTATCACAAAGTAAAAATGCAATAAGAAGGGGATATGGAATCCAAAGATGCTCACAAGCATGAAGTGAAGGAGATGAAGTTGCAAGGCTTAAGGAAGCCAAATGGAGAGAGCAATGGGGTTGCAAGAGCCAAGAGTGCAAAGAGGGTTGTGAGAATGTGAGAGCTTGAAGCTGCTATGACAAATAAGGGAGTTGTGCAAGCAAGAGAAAGATAGTAGAATTCTAAGATGGAGAAAAGATAGAATGAAGCTAGAAGAGTTTGGGAGAAGTTAGAAGATGCAAATGGGGTGAAAATACTACTTTTAAGGAGATAAAAGAAGCTTCTCCAGTCATTACAAGGCATTCACGACCATTACAATTGACAAAAGGTGAAGAAAAGTGGCAAACATGCTCAGGGACAATTGTTTGAGTGTTGAAATGTCATAGGATGCTAGCACTATGTGTGGATGTCCACACGATGTGCTAGTGTCTGAACACGTCATGCTACAAAACAACAAGAATGGAAAAAACCCAAGGTTCGATGTAAAGCTGATGTGCGAAGGGTAGTTGTTGAAAAGGAGTGTTGAGCATCCTGAGGAGGGAAAAGGATGACCCAGGGGCTAAAATGAGCCTACACAAGTACTAAGGGAGTGGACACTAAAGCAAGATGCAAGAATGTATGTGAAATTGCGAGGGGTGCAATTTTACTCTTATATAGTTTCAAATTTCCTTCAATACTTTTGACTATTTATTGCAATCATTTCCATGCACCTCACATAGTGTTGCATGCATTTTGTAAAGCATGGTAATACTCTATGAATTGTTTACAACACTACCTTTATGCATGCTATTCATTATTGTTGTGATTTACATTGTTTAAGAAATGCACACTACATTATATCATGTATAATATGAGCTTTGCATTAAAATGTCAACGCTTAATACACTTGAATGGATGTTGTCATTAAAATTCAATACATACATGCATATCAATATATATACACACACACACACACACACACACACACACACATATATACAAATCATATATATATATAACATTACCTCCAAACAATTAAACATATACAATTGTAAAAACATCGATTAACATATATACATGTCACCTTGTCCATTCGTTGTTCCCATGCATATGGGTAATCCATCCATAAGCATGTGTAGATATGTCTATTTTCCTATACTTATGTATGTCTTTACTCATGTGTATGAGTTCATCGTAGACATGCATATATGTATATATACACCCTATGTATATATCTCAATGATAATACTCATAAAGAAGTAGTTAAAGATACAATGAAACTCAAACAATTAAATCAAGAATGTTTTCACAATCAAACCAAAACCTCTCCTAGTTCACAAACAACCAAACTAAGGTATCTTACCTTTTTCCCATAAGTACTAACTTGACTTGAACAATCTAAAAGTGAGTGTGTGAAAGCTCAATTAGGCTCATTAAGGGTTACCTAACCAAAACTCTTCTCTTGAGTGATACTTCCCCTCTCTTCTGGAGGCATGAACTTGTACCTGCAACCAACTTGGCACATTTGCAATGGTAGTTAGCCGATAAAAAAAAAATCATTTGCATTATATACTTCTATAGTTAGAAGTAAGACATATATAAGATCAATTTGAATCAACTATTTATTCATTATATTTCCAATGATTCATAAAAACAAAGTATAATCACATTTATTTCCATCAAAGTTACAAACACACACATATATACAAGTATTTCATCTAGCTTGTTAATAGTAACTAGGTAAATACACAACATGGTGTAACATATCACCCCCTTGTGAATCATCATCCCGAGGATCTTAAGTAGCATACATAGATATAAAACATAACAAAAATATTGTTTTCAAGAACTCTCAAAAGCATGTAAAACATGTGGAAACTTTTTCTCTATTTCAACGTAATCTTCCCAAGTAGAAGAATATTTTGCGTACTAGTCCCACTAGATTTTTCACTATAGAACCTCTCTGCTACATAAGCGAAGATTACGTGTTTTGAGCACCTTAATAGGTTCTATTGTTACCACTCCCGGGCCCCATACTTGTAAATCATTCCAATCAATGACATGATTATCACCTGGTATATACTTCTTTAGGTATGAGACATGAAAGACATTATGCATTCAGGCAAGAGTTGGTGGCAACACAATTCGGGAAGCAATAGGTTTTACTTCCTTTAGAACCTCAAATGCACCTACATATCATGGAGTTAGTTTGGATAACTTCCCAAACTTGATGGAACTCTTTTGAGGTTTTACTCTCAACAACACTTTTCCTCCTACTTCAAGTTTTTTTACTACTCTTTTAGAATTTGCATAGCTTTTCTACCTATCATTGGCTTTAGCTAGCCTTTGCTTAATAATTCCAACTTTCTTTTCCATTTCTAACAAAATCTCTAGTCCAAGATGTATCCTATCTGAGCAAGCTTATCCTAGCTTATAGGAGTTCGACATTTTCAACCATACAATGCTTCAAAAGGAGCCATCTTAATCACATAATGATAGGAATTGTTATATGGAAACTCTACTAAATGCAAGTAATCTTCCCACTTGTATTGGTGATCCATGTAATATATTCTTAGGTCTTATAATACATGATTCATCCTTTCAGTTTTCCCATCTGTCTCTAGATGATATGAAAAACTTATATTCAATTGAGTTTCAAGTGAGAAAAATAAGGTTTTCCAAAACCTAGATGATAAACGAGCATCCCTATTTGAAATAATCTTCTCAGGAATCCCATGTTAATCTAAACACCTCTTGAATGAATTTTTGAGCTATGATAGGAGATCCATCTGTTAAATTTCCAAGAATAAAATGTGCTACTTTGGTAAGCTTGTCCACTACCACCAAAATGGCATTGTGCTTATTCCTTGACGTAGGAAGACCCTACACAAATTCCATACTAATGAATTGCCACTTACTCTTAGGAACATCATGAGGATACAAAAGACTTGTTGGGTGATGATGTTTAGCTTTCACCATTTGACACTCTAAGCATCTTGCTACAAATCTAGCAACGTCTCCTTTCATCCCTTTCCAAAAATATAATGGATTCACATCAGCCAACATCTTAGTCACCTTGGGTGTCTAGAGTATGGTGCTTCATGCACTTCTTTCCACACTAGATTTCTCAATTCTTTAGAATTAGGCACATAAATTCTTCCTTTAAACCTTAGTAATCCATTAGGTTCAAAATGGAATCCTCTGTACCTTGCATCTTGCAGATTATTTGAGAGTGCTTGCTTAATTTTCTCATAGTACTTGTCACCCTTGGATTTCTACAACACTTGTCCCTTAAAGTAGGTTTGAATGGATACCATTGAGGTGATATGCCTTCTACGACTTAGGGCATGAACAACTTGATTCTATTTTCCCTTGATATAGTTGATATAATTGAAGTCATAATCATATATCAACTCTAACCATCTCCATTGTCATGCATTCAAATTGGGTTGGGTAAACAAATACTTCAAAATGTGATGATCAGTCTTTAGTTCAAATGAATTTCCAAGTAAATAATGTCTCCACATTTGCAATGCATGGACAATTTCTACTAACTCTAAATCATGCGATACATAATTATTGACACATCTGTGATGATAATGAAGTCACCCTCCACTTCTGATACTTGTAATATTGGAGCCGTAGTCAAATTCTCCTTAAGTAGATCAAATGTCGCTTGACATTTTTCTAGCCACTCAAACTTCTTTCCTTTCCTTTACAATGAAGTAATAGGAAAATCTATCCTAGAAAATTGTGCAACAAACTTCTGATAGTAGCCAGCCAAATCCATGAAACTTCTAACCTCTGGTATGTTCTTAGGTACTGGCTATTCTAGAACCACTTTTATTTTAGTTGGATCCACTAAAATTCCCTTAGCTGAAATCACACGACCAAGATACCACACCTTCTTCTGAAAGAAAGTACACTTAGAGAGTTTTCCATATAAAATTTATTCTCTTAATCATTGAAGAACTATTTCTAAATGTTTGCAATACTCCCCTTCATTCTTGGAATAAATTAAGATATCATCCAAGAATACTAAAAAAACCTATCCAAACAATCCCTAAATGCATTGTTCATCAGGGTTATAAATGTTGTAGGTGCATTAGTAAGTCTGAAAGGTAGGACTATGAACTCATAATTTTTGTATCTAGTTCTAAAGGAAATCATGAAAATGTCTTCATCCTTGATTCTTAGTTGATGGTAACCTGATCACAAATCAAATTTTTGAAAAACAACCACTCCTTGCATCTGATTGAAAATATCATTGATACATGTCAACAAGTACTTATTATTTATCATAGCTTTGTTAAGCATCTGATAATCAATACACAAGAACATTGTATCATCCTTGTTCTTCACGAAGATCACTAGCACTCCCTAGGGTGAAACACTGGGTCTTATCAATCCCTTAGATAATAGATAATAACTCCAACCGTGTCTTGAGTTCCATTAATTCCATAGTAGTCATTCTAAAGGGCACCTTAGATATGGGTTTAGATCCTAGTACTATGTCAATGGAGAAAATGAATACCCTCTTGGGAGGTAATCTAGGTAATTCATTTAGAAATACGTCCACAAATTTCCTTAAGATGGGATATTTCTCCATATCTATTTCTCTAGATTCCACCATTTCTTCTTTTCAACCTCTTGAAAATCTTGTGGTTCACAATCCATGGCATTATATTGAGGAGTGACTTCCTTGAATTCTTCTATTTTAACTACAAATAATTGACAACCTTTATTTTTCTCCCTAAGCATTTGCATGGAAAAAATATGTTGCAACTTGATCTCTCTTGGTGTTCCTCTCAACATCACCCAATTACCGAGATCCTCCAGACACTCTACTACTTTGGAATGACAGTCTACTTTGTCTCTATGTTTTTGAAACAAAAAAAATGGGATTTGCTTTATGGTTTAGGACATAGAACAATCCATTTCACAATCATTCCATTAAAGGAAAACCCTAGAGATCTCAATCTAAAGTATACAAAGGAGAAAGATATCTGATAATAGGGTTGTCATAGGGTATGATTAATGACTAAAGAGGGGTTCACCACAAATCTAGGGCTTGGAAATACTAACGAAATACAAGACCTAATTATGATATTCAAGACCTAATTAAATGACCTAGAAATGAAAGTAAATCAAAATAGAAAACTGCAAAATTTGAAGTGTGCACTTGGAAACCTGTAGAGGCTTGAATGAGGAAGTGAAATGCTAAAAGCACTAGTTTTAATCTTGAGTGGGACTTATATGATAGTTTGGGTGATAATTTAGTCCCAAACTAGGTTTTCTGCACCAAAATTGGAATCTGATAGTGCTTATTTTGAATCTCCTAAAACCCTAAAAATTGGTTGTACTGGGACTCAAACGCCCAAGGTGGCATATCAGTCCCAGTGTGTTTTTTTAGAGGATTAATATAATTATTCTCTAGTATCTTCTCTTTCTGCCACACTTTGTTTCTGGATCTAAAACCTTGATTTCAGACCTATAGAAGACTTTTTCGTGACCTTCCAAGTGGTGAGACAACTCCAACAACTTCCTTCAAGCTTGTAACCTAATCTTCAAAGATCCTTCAAGCTCCAAGAAACCTAGATCTCCAATTACACATGTAAAGAGAAGAAAAACTTGTTAATTGTTAGGGAATAGGGGTTTTCCTTGGTCAAACCCCTTTTAGGTAATTAAACCAAACAATGAAACAATGAAGTATGAACATGAAACATGAAATATGGAGCATGAACAATGATACCTTGAATAATGTTATGGGATGTAAATCAACAACCTAACATGAAGTGGCCATGAGGGATGTAGATCTTGATCTTGAACATAAATATGAAACTATGCTTGCAAATGGATCTTGAATGCTACATCACAACACTAGCTCAACACACAAGATTGATGCTTGATAATCTTGACATGAAGATAAATCTTGAATTGCTGCAATAATTGATGAGGAAATATTCCCTTGAATGCCTTAGAAATGCTCTTGTAAACTCTCTTGATTCTCTTTTGAAGTCTTATAATGCTTAACTCTTGAGTACTTGACTTGATATCATGAAGGCTTAATGAAATAATGATTTGAGACCTTGTTTATATAGGAAATCCATCTAAGTTATCGTTTATTAGATCCTAGAGGTTGACATTCATAAAATTTGAATTTAAAACCTTGATTTCTTGCTCAAAACCCTAAAAAGGGGCCAAATGGGACTCATACGCCATTTCTGCCATATGGGTCCCACTTGGGTGGGACTCATATGCCCAAGGTGGCATATGGGTACCACATGGCATTTTTAGAGAGAGAAAGTGTCGAGGAGTTAAAAAATTAAGTCTATTTGGTGTCTATGTTAGGATTTCAATTGAAATAAGCCTCGAGATGCATAATATAGAGTCTTAGAGGCCTATTAATGATGATATAAAGGTCTTAAATGAAAGAGGGCCTAGAATTCAATGTGAAAGTGTAAATAAATACATTTTACAACATTAAATTAAGGAAAGATTAGGCCAATTTAGCTTAAAAGGGCCCTAAATCCAATGTGAGTGTGTACAACACATTACAACACTAGATTAAAGGAACATTAAGTCCAAGGGACCTAAATTTAATGTGAAGGTGTAAATGAATACACTTTACAACACCAAATTAGTGTAAAGTTAGGTTTATTTAGCTCAAAAAGGGCCCAAGACCTAATGTGAATGTGTATAACACATTATAATGTACTAGATCAAGGAGACCTTAAGTTCATTTTAACATTAATAATCCCTAAATTAAGCAAGGAAAATGGATACCTTTTTTGTTGCCACAATTTCCTTAGCCAATTCATTTCTAGAATGACATCATAAGATCCTAGGGGTGCTACATACAAGTTTACTTTAGTTGAAAAACTAGGAAGTTCTACCTTGGCTTCGAACAAGCATTGCTTCACCATTACTCTTGTCTAGTTTGCATACTCAACAACCCAAGAATTTTCAATAAGTCCAACCTTTCTAGACATTTGATTAGCTACTCTAGGTGAAACAAAGTTTTTTGTTGCTCCAATATCAATAAGTACAAAAATAGGTATACCAAGAAATACCTAGAGTTTCCACTCCAGTGTGACCTAATATTCAGCTTGTTGATTGTCCAATGCTGCATGGATCTTCTGTTGGAATGCAGTTCGTTTTGGAGGAAGAGAATTTTTGTGAATTTGAGATCCTAAAGGTTTTTTGGGGCATTGAGTGACATAATGATCCCCTCCACAAGTAAAGCATCATTTTACTGGTCCCTTATTTCTCACAAACTTGTCATAATTACTGACACTTCCTCCAACATTGTTGAAATTGTTGTTGTTTCCACGATGATCTCTCCTTGGTTCCTTCCAATTGTTATGAGATCCCTTATCCTCTTGCATTTGAGAATCTTGCACTCCATTAGACTTCTTTGGAGTTTGATTCACTCGAGACCCACCAAACTTCTTTCAGTTCCTATTCTACTGGTGGAATGAGATGGATTTAAGCCTTTTCTCTTGCTTGATTTCCTTTTCATATACTAGATCCATAGTGGTTGGACCATGTACATATAATTCATGACCTATTGAGCTATTCAATCCCATGATGAACTTTCTAGTTCAAATTGTTCATCCTTCTGATACATTGGCATGTACTTCAGAAGATGAGTGAAATTTTCCTAGTATTCATTCATTGACATATCACCTTGCTTCAAATTTTGGAAAGCAGTAAGCTTTCGGTCATAAAAGAGTTGGGGTAGCCATAATTTTTAGAATATTTCAACAAACTCATTCCAAGTTGACTTTAGGGAACTAAGACCAAGTTCCATATTTTTGTTCATCCACTAGTTAGAGGCTTCTCCTACTAACTAGAAGGCACCCCAAACAACTTTGGTGACCTCAAAATAGTTTCTAATTTCAAAATATTTTTCCATTTGAACTAACCAAGCCGCAGCCTCATCTCCACTAGTGCTTCCCTCAAATTTTGGTGGGGTAACTTTTCTCCTATCTGTTGTGCAGCTTTTGCACACACGCCCCACTAAAAGCAGGGACCCTCTTTTTCTTTCGCTCTTGTTGTTTTGGCCCTTTAATTTTTGGGATTTACATTGCCTTGGCATGAGTTTAAACACTTATCTTGCTTTCTTAAGTCATTCCCACAGGTTGCACTTTGAAAATCTTAAGTTCTGGGCCAAGTTCGGGATTTTGCGCCAATTCAGGATTTTTCGCCCCGTCTGGATTTTCTCGGATTTCATTCAAAGTCTGGCTCAGTTTAATTTACACCGTGGTTCAGAGATTTCTAGTCTTCACAGAATTCCGCCTAGGCTGGATTTTTCCAGAATTTCGTCTTGTCGTCAGTTTTTCGAATTTAGTTGATTTTTGGAGCATTATGCCATTTTGCTTTATCATTGGCAGTGTCCTGTTGAGTTGGGATATTTGATCCTGAGGTACTTGGCTTGTTGTGGCATACTAAATTTGTGAATTATTGATCTGGTTGTGATTCCCTTGGCGTTATCATTGTTGTTGCTTGCTTGAGCATTCAAGATTGTTGTTTGTCTTTGCTGGAGTTGACTGGCATTTTATTCATGGTATGTGTTTATTGCCCTGTTTCGATTATCGAATGTGAGTAATTCTTTCTGTTGGGGCATATTTGGAATTCATAGTCCTGTATATTTGAGTGTCTGTGGCTTGGGTTGCGTGATATTGTCTAATTTATGGTTTCCCAAGTAAGTTTCAAGTTCATTCTTTCATTCACATCTAGAGATAGCTTGCTTGTGGACCATAAATAACCTTTGTGAGAACCCAACAGTCGAGTTATCTAAGTCCAAGCTTGCTCTATGCATTAATGGTCAAAATTTAGGGTTTCATGCCTAGGGCATCGCCATTTCATCTTAATTTACTTTCGAGTGAACCTAGAATTCAAGGAAGATCTATGGGAGGTTCAAGTTAAACTGGTTCCATACCCAAGGTCCTCAAATTTGTGATCATTTGATCAATTTGAGTGAGTGAGGTTGTGAGAAAACGATGGTATTTGGCATTTCAATATCTTCGTGGAATTCCTCTTCGGCCAGAATTCCTCGACTTTCCATTTTCTCCTAATTTCCTCAAATTCGTAAATTTTCAGGATTTTACCTGCTTCGCGGATTTCTGCTCCCTCTGAATTTTCCCAAAAGTCCTTTGTTCCTTTGTTTTTCTGAAATCTGTAGACCATCACTTCGTTCGCGAAAATTCGTCCTGTGCGGATTTCCCTGGAATTTGGTGGAAAACAAAGGATTATGAGATAGCATGACTTGTTAACGAATGACTGCATTTTATGGTTGATTTGAATGATTTAAGGATGTATCATGTTGTTTCTTATCTGATTGTGATTGATTAAATGATTATTGGGTGCTCGTTGTGCTTATTTCGCCAGAATCCGTCTGGCCTGGATTTCCCCGAAATTCCTTTCTGGCCTGGATTTCACGGAGGGGTGAAAATCCTGAACTTTGAATCTAAAGTGATTTAACGATGTTTATGGGATGATTTTGATCTTTGCTCAAATTTATTTGAATGATGAATATGTTATTTGTGATGGGATAATTCTGATCCTCATGTTATAATGGGTATTATTGATGGTGGTTTTTGCTGAGTGCAGACTGAATTTATTAGGGTTGTCTAGGAGGCTCTGGAGGAGATTAGTTCGATTGAAAGATGGTTTAAAGTATTTATTAATTCACCTGTGGCTGACCTGGAGAGGAAATTTAAAGTGTTGATTACTCCACTCTTGGCCAACTTAGATGGAATCTTCCTAAAGGTGTGAGATCAAATAGATAAAGATAGAAGGTAGCAGTTAATATAGGGATACATTGAAATTTGTGCTTCCCTTTAATATTCATTCGTTATCCTTCACATGCATTGGTTCAAATTTTATTGGAAATCCCAGGCCAACTTGGATGAGTTCATGCATTTAATGCAATTTCATCTTATTTGAAATTCTCCTTGGGCTGACTTGTTTGTGGCTATTTTATTATTGTAAACCCTAGCTTGGCTGACATGCTTTGGGGGTTCTCTATAAATTTGGCATCCTGCCTCATTTGTAACATTTATAGATACATAGATAGAGATAGATATAGTTTTGATACAAGAGCGAATTAGGTAGTAGAGCAGAGTTAGAAGTTAGTCAATTTTGGAGCAAATGTTGTAACACAAAACATTAGAATTGTTGCTAAAATTTGGTGATTCAATACAATTGAAGGCATTGTGATTTTCTGGTGATCTCTTTTGTGTTGAATTATCTTGCATGGTTCTTGTGATTCTATCTTTTGAAATTGATCAAAGTTATTAGATGTATATTAGACATGATTCAATGGTGTTTATGATTTGATGCTTGAAGTGTTTGTAGCAATCCCTGGTCCATACTTTTTGTAGCTGGTTGATTGTTAGTTGTTTTGCAAAGTTAGCCTGGACTTTATATTCATTGTGATTAGTTCAATTATGGAGATTTATTCATTTCAATTTCAATTGGGTTGTCTTGGATGAATGTTCATGATCTAAAAATCTTAATACCTTAGAAGATTGCACTGTTTCTGTGAGATTGCAGGTTCATCTGGGTTAAGCAGGAATTAGTTTATGAGGGATTGGTCCATTCCAAGTATTTCATCATTTTCACAGTTAATCTTAGTAGTTTTAATTTAGAAAATCTCTTTGAAACCCTAATATTTTGTTATTTATTTATCAGTTGGGTTAGATTTAGGATTGAAGTATCATCATATTGCTAGATCTAATAAATTAAAGATTCGGTATTTGCTTGTAGTAAGGTCCCATTGTTATTACCAACATTTTCACATTTATCACTGAGTTGTTTATGCATTGTCAAGACCTGACATTAGAGACCTTGGGGTTATCTCTTGAGGCTTGCTGATAGAGATTTACCTTTCAAGAGAGATAGGATATTATATTCTGTCTAAGTTGTTGCTGTGCATAAAACATCATCAACACTATCCTTAGACATCTTAGTTGCCCATGTTTCCTTTTGCTACTTTCAGATTTGGAATGAGATTTTTCTTCCCTATGTTGAATTGATTGATTATGGTCATGAGAATTTTCTCCTTCATCCTCATTAGGTATTTCTTCCTCATCATCTATCGGGACTTCCTGCTCTTCTTTCTTCTTTCCTTTCACTTCTTGTTGAAGGTTTTCTATCCTTTCCCTATTTTCATCCATGATGGCCAAAATGTGGTCCAACTTGGTTTCAGTATTATCTGGACCTTTTCCAACTTCTTGAATTTATCCATGATTAGTCCTTGTTCTCGCCATCCTTTCAAGAAAAGGTTAAACCTAAAGGTTCATCTAGATTAGATCCTATCATGGTTTACTTTAATATGTTGAAATTTTTTCAAAAGAGAAAATATTCACATACAAAAAAAAATACGTTTCTCACAAGTTTTGATATATAAAATAAATTTTCATTTATTCATAAGATTTCAATATCCTTTCATTTACATTGAATGAATGTTCAATTAGTCAAGAGGAGAGTATCCATTGGATTCACTCTTAGATACATAACTCAATGGGGTATACCCCTTAGATTTTTGTTCATCTCTTATTTTCTCTTCTTTATCCCAAAAAGGATAATATCCCTCAAATTTATCTTTCGATACATAATTTCGAGGAACATATCCCTCTAACTCACCCCTTGAGGCTATAAAAATTATTTCAGCCATGGGTAAAACACGAGGGTATCTAAAAAACATAGCTAGATTGATGCTACATTTTGAGGGCATATCCCTAGAAAGTGATAATAAGTCCAATTTTTTCTTGAGAGATATGAGGTAAATAGTTGAATTTGGCTTCATTTATCATCTTTCTCTTCTCTTGGATAATTTGTGATATAGTGTGACTAATTGTCTCAGTATCACTTAGCTAGATGGTGTTGTCATAGTTAGTTCCCTCTATGGTATGAATAAGGGATTCCTTTTCCTTCTTGGCCCTTAGGTAATGCTCATTCCCAATTACTTACTTTCTTGCAATTAACCTGAGACACACCATTTGGGCACAATAATTTCTAAACATTAGAATCATATAACATTGGAAGGGAAAACATAGCGAACACCTAGGTTCCAGAGCTGAACTTGGTAGCTCTGATACCACATGTAACATGCCCATTTCTCAACTCAATAATATTTTCTATGTTTTACCACAAGGGAATTTAAACTAATTTCCAAACACATAGCAATGCAATTTTTCTTTTCAAAACAAGCTAATATTCACAATTGATATAGCAATAATTCATCTTTCTCATTTCATTCAATGAAATGTAAAATCTTTTCAAAGAAATCATTTCATAAAATAGATACAAAATACATTTTCCATCTTTCAAATAAATAGATGCCAGATACATACATAGCTCATCTGAGCTTCAATGGTACTAGAAATACAAATGACCTAGGAAATCCCCCTTCAAATATTGGCTCTCTGATTAAGAGGAGAAGCATCACTCAAGCATTTTTCTACCATCCACAAAATTAATATGGTCCCTCACACATCTACCACATATGGTAGGATGGCCTTACCCTGTGACAAAGAGCTTTGGTCTAGAAACCTCAAAATACTAGCCAATCTTCAGGTTGGTGTTGTGTCATACATAACTAGAACTTTACCATATAGTGTCTATATTCTACGTGTCTAACAATCTTGGACTAGCATGCTAAAAGGTAACACAATGAACTAATGGTGTAACCATTGAAAAATTACACCACTTTAGCCAGAGTATTCATCACCCTAATTCAGAATGGATGCCACACACTCATCAAACAATCTAGCTCATTTTTTATGACCATTCATAGTCTATGCATAGGCTATGGCCTTCATTGGATTCAACCTAATTCCAAGAATAACGCATATACTCTAAGTTCACTATGACTCATCTAATATGTAAAACATGTGTTTCCATGACCTATCTTCACAAATTTAGCTTTAGCTATATAGACTCCACTCTAGTGAAGTATTTAGTACTATATATATACACCCACTCCCTAATATGGAGTATGTACAAACACTTAAGAAATAGAGATTCCAAAAAATTTAAACAAGTGACTTTCAATTTCACATAGGTTGAAATTTTTTTTCCCTAATAACATATTACGTCTTCCAATAAAAAAAATCAAATCATAGAATCATTCCAAAGTTAATCAAAGCATAAAAGATTAAGATTCAACGTGTTTGTAAATGCAAAGCTCCAATTCGAACTAGTTGGTTTCCAATCCTAGTCTCCTCAAATCAGCTTTCAACTTAGAAACAATCACTTTGAATCTTCCCAAATACCCTCACAAAATCTCTCAATAAAACTCTTACAAAACCTCTCTCAAACTCTCTCACAAAAATTAGAAGAATAGGGCAATATTTAGAAAATAATAGAAGAATGCATATATGCATCCCTTTAAGGTAAATAACACCTCTATTTATACACAAAAATAAACATCTAAAGGCTAGAAACATGGTAATAGATTTGACACTTATCAGCTCATTTGGTTGACTCAACAAAGTAAAAGGTGTCAAATTACAAACTTAAGACTCAAATATTGCACAAAAAATTGCTTCTATCATGGACAACAAGAGTATAATTTAGATAGGCAAGGTAAATAATCACATAGGTCGACTCTTTATTTGCTATCATCTTTTGACTAATTCTCCCATTCAAATTTAGCCTCCATCGCTAGACAAACCTCTCAAAATAAACTTCTAAAGGTATGCAGTTATTCATAATTTGGTGCCACATAAATTTCTTGCGTGTTATTTGGTGTTTTAGATGAAAGACCAAGTCAAAGCTTTTAAATGTGTTTCAAATTTCCTTCAATACTTTTGACCTCATGTAGTACTGCATACATTTTGCAAAGCATGGTAATACTCTATGAAATGTTTACAATGTTGCCTCTTTGTGTGCTATTCATTATTGCTACACTTTACATTGTTTAAGATATGCACAATACATTAAATATATTATTTCTATAGTATGCATGTTGCCTTAAAATATCAACACTTAATATATATTTAGCGCTTATTCAAACATTATAATATATCTATAATATACATATATGTATGGTATATATATTTATTTTACATATATATATATATATATAAATAACTTAACATGTTATTATATATATGTATATATACGTATATATATTAACTTATACGGTTATATAAATATATGGCATTCGATATTCAAATGCATAAACTTATATTCATTTATTTCCAAATGAATATTGCTCATGTATATATATATATATACATACATATGCATATTTATATATGTATTAATACACTTGTATGGACATTGTTATTACATCAATACATACATGCATATCAATATATATACATCATATATATATAACATTGCCTCCAAAAAATTAAACATATACAATTGCAAAAACATTGATTGACATATATACATATATATACACGTTGCCTTGTCCATTTGATGTTCCCATGTGCATATGTGTAATCCATCCATAAGCATACATAGATACATCTATCTATGCATACTTATGTACATCTTTAATCATGTGTATGAGTTCATCATATACATGCATATATGTATGTATATATACATCCTATGTATATATCTCAATGATAATACTCATAAAGAAGTACTCAAAGATACAAAGAAACTCAAACACTCAAATCAATAATTTTTTCACAATCAAACCAAAACCTCTCCTAGTTCATGAACAACCAAACTAAGGTATCTTACCTTTTTCTCGTAACTACTAACTTGACTTGACCAATCTAAAAGTGAGTGTGTGAAAGCTCAGTTAGGCTCATTAAGGGTTTCCAAAAAAAAATCTTCTCTTGAGTGATACTTCCCCTCCCTTCCAAAGGAATGAACCTATACCTACAACCAACTTGGCACATTTGCAATGGTAGTCAGCTAATCACAAAACAATCATTTGCATTATATACTTCTATAGTAAAAATTAATACATACATAACATCAACCATTCATTCATTATATTTACAATTATTCATTATAAAAAAGTACAGCCACATTTCTTTCCATCAAATTTACAAGCACACACACATATATACAATTATTTCATCTAGCTTGGTAATAGTAACTAGGTAAATACACAACGGGGTGTAACACATTCTCATTGTGGTTTTTCCCATATTAGATTTTCATGTATATCTAGTGTTCATGTGTGTGATTTCTACTTTTATGTGTTGTTTAATTATGTGGGATATGCTATGAACTATATATTCTATAATTATTGCATAAGTAAGGTTGAAGTTGAGAAGTTTGATTTGATTTGATCTACTGAGTCACCCCCCTCTTAGTAGATTGTGTTCCCTTCAATTGGCATTAGAGAAAGGTTCCTATGTAGAAGTTTAATAGCTTGAGGTTGATAAGGGATGACACACTCAGCTACCCAAGAAGCTTTGTCTGCAACTATGGCACCTTTAAATTTGATGGATCTAATTATTCTTTTTAGAGTTTCAAAATGGAAGCTTACTTGATGGACCTAGGTCTTGATGTTTGGACATCAGTTGTACAAGGATATGTGATTCTTGCAAATCCTCCATTGAATCTTGCTAGAGAGAAGGCTTATGAGAATAATGTTAAAGCTAGGAATGCTATTTTGTGTGGTTTATCTAACTCTAAATTTGTGAAGGTCATGTAGTGCAAGAAAAAGAAGGATGTATGGGATAAATTACATACTATTTATGAATGAGATGATAAGGTGAAAGGAGAAAAGCTACAAAATTATAAAGCTTAGTTTTAAAGTCTAAAAATGAAGGAAGAAGAAAGCATTTCCAAATTCCTACTCCAAGTTGATGAATTTGTCAACTCCATTAGAGGTCTTGGTGAAGAATTGAAATAAGGTATGTTTGTGAAAAAGGTACTTAGATATCTTCCTAGAATATTTGATTAGATAAATTCTCCATTGTCAAAGAAGCTATGGATTTGAATGCATTAAATATGGATAAGTTACAAGGAATATTGATTAAATTTGAAATTCAAGATTTGAAAGTGAAGACTCTAAGAAAAAATTTGATAAAGATTCATTTGATCTAGAAGAAGCAAATTTTATCAGGGAACTACAAAGAGGCTCTAGTAAGTACAAAGGAAAGTTACCTTTGAAGGGTTTCAATTGTGGTGAAGTAGGATATTTTATGGCTAAGTGTCCCTGTAAGGGCTCTAATAATACTGAGAAAAATAATAGAAATAAATCATTTCAGAGATGGAATAAAGGTCAAAGGAAACATAAGAGTTTCTACACTAATGAGGAAGATGACTACTCTATTGATGAAGAGGAAGATGAAGATCTCTATGGAGACGAAAAAGGAAAGGTTGTATTCATGGATTTTGAAACTATTGAATAAGATGTTGTAATGGACTCTGATAATAATGAAGATGAAGTAGAATTAGTGGAAGAATTTTTCAATGTCGGAAGGGAAATTAAGAGGTTGAAGAAGAGAACTATAGAAGAAGTGAAAGCTAAAGAAAAAGTGTCTCAAGATTTAGAGAAAGTAGAGAAGATGATTTTTGATCAAAAGATTTAGAGAGAAGAAGTAAAGAGGATTGAAGAAGTCCTATCCATAAAAATGCTATCAAGAGACAAAGATTGTGAGAATCTTGAAGCAGAAATTGTGTCAATAAGAAAATAGCTTGAGAAATCAAACCAACAACTATAGATAAATTTTAGAAAAAATACTGATACCCTAGATCAGATTTTAGAATCTCAGAGATCTCTACATGTCAAAACCAAAATTTGGTTTGGATGATAAGAAGAACAAGGTGGTTGTTAATGATAGTCTAGAGGTTACTAGTTTAAAAAGTACAAAGTCAGAAAAGATTACTACAAGTGATGGAAGCAAGACATCAAAATGATTGCTTTATTCAAGTGCATCTATAAAAGAAAAAAAAATGGAAGACAAGGACAAAATCCTAGGTTTTGTAATGGTGTAAAACCACACCCCTCACAATTTCACATACATTCTTGTATCCAATTTGGTTTCCACTCCCTTAGCAACTTGTGTAGGCTCATTTTAACCCCTACATCAGCCTTTTTCCCCTCTTAGGATACTTAGCACCCCTTTTTAGCAACTACCTTCATGCGTCCACTTTGCATCGAACCTTGGAATTTTCCCATTCTTGTTGTTTCATAGTGTGATGTGTCTAGACACTAGCGTGCCATGCGGACATTCACGAGCTGTGCTAGCATCCTGTGATGTTTCAATGCTCAAATAGTTGTTTTCGAGCATGTTTTCCACTTGTCCCCTCCTTTGGTCAGTGGTAACGGCTTGAGATTCCTTGTAATCACTTGGGAATCTTCTTTTCTCTCTTTATATGATATCTTTTAAATCTTATGGCTCCTTCTATGTACTTCTAGTTTCATTCTAGCTTCTAATTCTCTCTAGCTTTGTCTCTAGCCTTCTACTCTCCAACTTTTGCTTGCACAATTTCATACAACTTGTTACAATAGCTTCAAGCACTTTCAAGCTCTCTTGGAAGATTTCTCTACAACACTCTTGGATCTTGGAGCTCTATCTCCCTCTCCTTATGCAACTATTCTTGTGAGCATCCTAGCATTCCATAGCCCCTATCATTTGCATCCTTACTTTGTGATACAGGTTATCCTCCTCAAGTGGGGATTGCTTTTATCGCCTACATTTTGTGATATGGGTTCTCCTCCTCGAGCGGGGTTTACTTTTATCACATCACATTTGCTTGCTTCTCTCACTCTCTCTATCTTTTGGCTATCTATGGAGGTGGGAACACCAAAATGGGGGTTTAACTAAGGAAAACCCTTATACAGCCCCAACATTCTCTCCAGATCTTACTCATGTAGGTATTGAAGATATTCATTTGTTGTAGGCTTCATCACTTGCGTGGTTGTGAGAATTTCCTTTATATCTCTTGTTCTCTTTATCATTTCTATTTCACTCCATTTCAACTTTATTGCATTATGTTATTTTCTAGTACTGGGTGGGTGCATGAAGTTGGGTAGCAATTTTTTGGTCACTTTTTAAAAAAAAGTGTGAAAACTCATAGCACGAGTATGTTGTAATGCATTCGCGTTATTGCATTTTAAAAGCAAAAAAAAAAGTGAAAGTCATTCATTTTCACATCGACTATTTTTTTGTTCTACTCGTGGCCAAAACCCCCAACTTTTGTGCTCACATTCTAGGAGGAAGTATTGTGCAAAAATTTCAACAACAGTTGCTATTTCTTTGCAAGGATGGCACCACAATGACGAAGAGGTGGGAGAGGTAAGTATTGTTTGCTATTTGTTTTGAATTTCTTAGTTTTAGGTTATATTTGATATTTTTTTTTTGAATTTGTAGGAGATGCAAATGAACCCACAAACCCTCAAAATCCTCAACAATAAGAGTAACCAAATCCTCAAGAACAAAATCCTCAACAAGAAAATCAGACTCAACAACAACCTCCTCCACCAATCACTCAACACCCTCTTGGCACTCAAAAAAAATTAATGAGTGAAATTGAGAACAACAAAAAAAAAATTGAGGATTTTATTAGTAGGTTGAGTGATCCAAATGGTTCAACCACAAAAAGAATGACCCTAGAAAATTCATTGAAAGATATGTTAAAAAATGTAGATTCAATTAGCAAACAAATAACTAGATGGCAAGATAGGAGGCAGGTGGCTAGGGCATATTATGTGGATAAACTATCATATAAAAAAGTAAAGGATTTAAAAATTACAAAAGGTGATTTGTGCTCATTATTCACTGACCCACGCATAAATCAAAATCTTAGCCTCAATGCGAAGAGGTTTCCTATTTATTGGTGCCACCACCAAGAGATTAGGAACCATTTTTATGATAGGTGGTACATGGTCTTTGATGACCGACTGTGCAACAATTGTGAAGTCCCCCAATATTTTCTTAGGAAACTATACAATGAGTTTATATTGAAAAAAATCCCAAATTATTTTGATATGAGGGACTTCTAGGGGAGAGGTTGGGGGTCGGCTCAGGATAGGCCCAATGCACAGCTAGATCCTATGTGGCAAGGGAGATGAGCTCTCGCTAGGCCGCCTCGTGAGCACATTGTTATGCCTGCCATCGTGAAGGAGAGTGTTTACGTAGAGACATTGCATGCGATCAACACTTTGACCCAGAGTGTCATCCATCATACTAGCCCTATTCTACAACACCATCCAGGGGAGTCTTCGAGTGGTGGCCTTCAAACCCATGTGTGTCAATCTTGCAGGGTGACTTGTTCATATGACCCCACCGACACTTAGGAGGCTACTACATATGATCCATATGCATCTATGGAGATGGAGAGGGAGGATGAAATTTTGCATGATGCGTATGGAATTGATACTCAGGTAAAAGTTAGCATGTTCATTGAATTCAATTTATTAAATTTCAATTTTGAAATGCAAGATTAACTAATTTAGTTTTATGATTTTAATAGGTCACAGTGTTGAGACTGGATATGCCAGCCCTCCACCTACTTTTTCTATAGTACACCTATCGGTGGGGTATGTAACTAGTAAACAAAATTTATAAATTTATTACATGCTAATAGTATTGTTTTACGAATGGTATTTTACTATGTGATTTTGGATGTTGAATAGGGTAATATTGGAGATTTTGAGGGAACACCTCCTAGTGCTAGAGGATTTACTCAAACCTACACGCAGGTGATAGAATAAAGAGTTTAACTAATGAATTCTATTTAATAGATTTGTGTAGTTTATATTAATATTGTAGGTTACGTTGCATTGTACATCATTCAAACTCAAAGCATTACTTCACATTCCATACCTAATAACTAGATGTTGATAGATGAAAAAAATTCAAATTTAATATAGTTGTTTAGAAAGTCAACATAAGCAGTGATGCAATTACTTCACATGTAGGCATGTGCTTGCAAAGGTGCACTAGCATGACAAACTATGGATGCTTGGAAAAAATCTATGAAACCATAATAGTAAGCAATAGCATACACAAGGCAGTTAGTAGTTTGAAGAAATGCCTCGAAGAAATATAGTCTCATGGTGATGGAATTACATTCCATCACCATGAGACCACATTTCTTCAAGGCTTTTCTTCAAACTACTCACCACCTTTTCTATGATACCACATTTTTCATACATGTGCACCAAAGAATTTTATCAAACTACTCACTTCCTTCCTACTATGGATAAAAGCCTAAAATAGGTGTTTTCCAACAAACTATGGAGGTTTGGAAAAATATCTATCAAAGCATAATAGTAAGCAATAATACCATAGAGAAGGAAATGAACTTTTTGAAAAAATTCCTGAAAGAAATGTGGTCCTATGGTGATGGAATGCCATGATGTGCATTTTTTTGTAATGGCATTCCATCACCACAAGACCCCATTTCTTTTGAGGCATTTTTTCAAATAGTTCACTGCCTTCTCTATGCTGCCACAATTATTGTACATGTCTATGAAAGCATTTAATCAAATATTTCAATGGCTTCCTATTATGGGTAAAATCCTAAAAGCACGTCCTTTTGAACAAGATATGGATAGGGAAAATAGTAAGCATGATAATCAGAAATATATAGTTTAATAAGTACTCAAAATTTTGTTCATTAGATCTCATACATTACAAGTCATGACATGGATCACTATTGTAACTTTTTTGTGATTGAATAATTTGTTGTTTTATTTTCAAGTGTTGGAGGCAGAAACACCTCTAAATGTTACAAGGAAAATGGATATCAATGTTTCATCCACTATACAATCCTCGATGGCTTTGACAGGGGAGGTATGAGGAAAATTACTAAATTTCAATTTACATTCGTTGTTATAGATGTTAGTTCTAGTGAAAAATCAAACCATTATTGATTTGTAGTTTAATTTCTATTCGGATGGTTTATATAGGGCTTGAGCATGCCTCAACATCGACGTGCAAATATTTCCCTCATGGAGAGTGATCGTGAGATGGATGTAAGTGATTATTTTGTTAAATATATCATTTTTTATAATGCAATTTCTATATATTAATGTCTTTACTTCTTATTATAATAGTTAAAAATTCACTAAGGACTTAATAGTACTAGGAGGAGCAGCAAGAACACTCCTCGAGTGTAGCACAAACGAGTGACAGACCTATCACCATTTGATCGATAAGCAAAGGGAAAGAGTTTATTTCGAGAGCCTGGAGAGCAATGACTTTTGATTCCAGAGCCCTTTGTTGTATGCCTACATGGCAGTTTTGTACATATTTTGTATTGGATATATTTGACATTATATGCCTATATGGCATTCTTGTAAGCCTATATGGCTATTTTGTACCTATATTTTATACTTATATCGACATATATTGATGTATGCATACATGGCTATTTGGCTAATACAAATATTTTTTATCGATGGTGTCCATATTTGCATGTTGTAAATTCATGGTTCAATAGATATGAGTTACGTATATTCAAGTGTATACTTTACAACTTATGTGTATAATTTGTGACTTACATGTGTTCCAATGTATACTTTGTGACTTACACGTTTTCATGTGTATACCTTGTATTCTTGCATATAATTTGTATTAAGTTGTGCATACGATGTATTTTTGTGTATACTTCAAGGCATACATGTTTATGACTACTTGTGCTTCCCTTATTCACATGTACATGCTTGACTTATTCACGTGTATACTTATTAATTGGTTAGCTCTAACATTGATCATTGTTTTCCTTCATGATTTTTCTTGAATAAATTAATTGATTGATGGTAAACAACTTTATCTAAAAAAGAAAAACACATTTTCAATTGGTATTCTATGAAATGATTGATAAAAAGATTCCAATATATTTAATCCTTTGATTGGAACAACTCAATTAAGAAAAGGATACATAATCTTCACAACACTTGCAAAACATAATATTTAGAGTAGATGAAGTAGTCAACTTCTTGACACATTATCTATGTTACCATGTTCTTCTATTTTAGCCCTGGTTTTGGTCTTTGTTTGCTCAAGTGGTGTGGGTTCTAGTTCAGTTCGCATGTGGGTTCAACTAGGGTCCCTCATTTTTGGGTCTAGTTCACCCAGGTAGAACCCAAGAGAACCTAGGTAGAACCTAGACAAAACCCAGGTAAACCAAGATAGAACCTACATGCATAAGCATCCAAAAAAGTGTTTTTTTGAACATTTTTTTAACGTTTTATGAAGTTTTACTTTGACCCACACCCAAGGGAACCCTAAAAGTGACCTCTAAATCACTTCAAACACCTTAAATACCTCATTATTATTCATTTGTTTTGCAAACAAGCATTTTCATTCCAAGAGGATGAGCTTTTATTTTTGCTTGCTAGATTGAAAGTGGATTGTGACACAACTTTCTTTTTTGAAAATTGTTTTGCATCATTGAACTGAGAATTTATCACACATCTGTAGAGAAACAAAGGAATACTACAAACTTAAAACACATTACACTTTTGTTCTCACTGAATTGATGTACTCTCCAACATCTCTCTTCTCTCACGCAAAGAGTTAGAACTACTTGGCCATGCCTTTGCATCATTCAGGAAGTTTTGCTCTTTTTGACAATGCCAAAAGCATGGCTGCATACAAATTACGCAAAATACTTTTCCTTTTAGATTAGCAATGCATGGAAGTTTCAAAAAGTATCCTTGATATTACAAAAAGATATGTGTTTATACACTTCAATTGTGTAGTCACCCTTTGGTTCTTTGAAAGAATAATTTTCCTATGCCATTGTTACATTGCACAGGTAAACCAAAATTTGTATTGTGGAGCTATATTAAGCTACCACTCTCAAGACCAATGTAACAATGATACAAAATAATGTTTGAAACTACAAGAAGGCATCAAAATGGCTAGTGTACTAAAAAAATTATTATGATTTATGAAGAATGTTCATAACTCTACTTAGTTGGCTTCTTTTTTCAAAATCATACAAATTGAACCCTAGCATCAATAGACTTTGTATATCAAGCTACCACAATTCAAGTTTCAACGATGAATATTTATCATGCATTTTTTAAATGACATTCAAATTTATGGTGGTTTTGTTGTTCATATGATGTTATGTGATATTGTAATCCTAATTCATGCTTCTAGGCTGCATACATACATATATATATATAGTTTTTTGTACCAACGAACCCAAAACGAACCGAACCCCCCTCCAAAAAAATTTGGCCTAACCGAAAAACCAAACTCCTGAACCTAAACTTGAACCTCAAAAACTATTCCAACACCCTTTATTCTTCCTGCACAAACTTAATTGACCACCAAATTATGCTGCCTCTTGACTTTACCCACTTTTACTTGCTCAAACCTCTCTTTTTCATTCAAAACCCTTGTTTTCCCAACTAGGGAATCATGCCATAACATACATTTGACCTCCCATGTCCTTGCAAACCTTTTGAACACATCAAACTCCACAACCTCACCCTATTTGCAACCTATTCTAACTTATTTTCAACCAATTTCTTCTTTTCTCCTCTTCTAGCCTTGCTTTTAAGGGGCCTCAATTCTAAATTTTCAACAAGGGTAGCATTAGTAGTCTCTTCCAATGCCTTTACCAATTCTATTTTATTATTCCTGCTCCCTATCATACTTACATCAGGCCCATATCACCAAGACACAACCTAAACAATAGGTGGAATGGCCTATTTCAAAATATTACACTCAAACCCTTGAGGGATCAATCTAGTTGAACGTAGCTCAGAGCGATTCCATGTGTTTGGATGCAAAAGAGGACCATGCCTAGCGTAAAAATACCTATTTGGATGTGTTGGAATAGTCCATTTTGTCACATGAGTTGTAGAATGAATGTTGCACTACTTTGCAACTTTCCACTGCTTGCATTTGACACTTTTTCCATCAACTGAAAACTGGACACCATGGGAAAACCACTCTGAAATAACAAAAACTGAGAGAGGTTATTGTAGAGGGGTCCAACATATTCCCATAGGATCAACCGAGAAGTTTCTAAATTCCATGGTATCCAAATAATAGCATGCTGAAGTTTGCAGTCATTTTGCACTTTGGACCCTAAAGGGATCGATCCGGTTGAATGTAGCTTGAAGTGATTCCGCATGTTTGGGTGTGAAAGAGGACCATGCCTAGTGTAAAAATACCTATTAGGATGTGTTGGAACAATTCGTTTGGTCACATGAGTTATAGAACGAACACTAGTAGAATTTGACAAATAAATGACTATGTGACTAAAACTTTTAGTCACGTGACTAACACTAGTAGTATTTAGAAAATAAATGACTAATTTGGTCATTTATAAGTGACTAATTTGGTCATTGGGTAAAATCACAACTAAATGACTAATATTAGACAAATAAAAATGACTAAATAAATGACTAATATCAGACAAATAAAATTGACTAAATATATGGCTAAATTAATGACTAAATAAATTACTATTACTCCTCTATTATTTTTTCTTTCGAATTTGATCATAATGCATAGAGCTTAACCCCCCCTCATGGGACCCCTACCTAAGTAGGCCATTTGGCTACCTAGATTGCTTCGTGCACCAAAAATACCTATTGCGTGGAAGGCATTGCCTCTCGGTACAGACTTAAGGCCTTCACATATTTTATAATTTTTTTATAAGCATTTACATTCTTTAACTTTTATTACTCATTACGTTAATGAATCGTTAATGTTTCTAACTATGATTTGAAGCCAACTTGATTTTCCTATTGTGTTAGCATGTCAAATGTATCAAAGAGCAATTGTGGTCAATTTCACTAATAAAATATGATTTAAACAATCCAATTGCAATAAAAATGAAGATTGATTCACTTCTATCTTGAGTTGTTGATATACTCGACCATCTTAA
Source organism: Sequoia sempervirens (assembly GCA_007258455.2). Taxonomy (NCBI): domain Eukaryota; kingdom Viridiplantae; phylum Streptophyta; class Pinopsida; order Cupressales; family Cupressaceae; genus Sequoia; species Sequoia sempervirens. Next base: position 130,038,479 of record VDFB02353493.1, read on the forward strand.
TAATGAGAAATAGAAATAACAATGATCGCTTTTGGTATGCAATTTTTTTCTCTTTTAGGCTTTATATTGTTAATTTTTTTTTAAAAATAGAATTATTTTATAATCTATGAAATCAATTGTGTGTTGATCATTTTTATAGATGCTATTTTTTATACAAGTTTGAACTCTAGTAATTTTAGTAGCACATCATGCTTATGTTAATTTTCACAACCTATATTAAAATGAAAATGTAGATAGATGATTTTTTTTCCCTAAAAATGAAGATTAATTTTTGCATGCCTTCCACGCAATAGTTTTTTTTAGTGCATTTTAGCAATAGGTATTTATGGTAGACAAAAAAAAATTAGAAAAATGTATTTTTGGTGCCTTGGTCGATCAAGTCATGTATGCATTTGGAGGGAATATTAGGCAGTTGATTTTTGGCGTAAAACATTGTGATTGCACGTTGGAGGGAAGTTTCAAAGTTTAATCAACAATTTGGTATTTCACCTCCCACGCGCGTTTTAAGGTTTTCCATAACAAAAGATATCAAGTAAAAGCTTCGGTCTGAGAGTACATTGCAAGTCTGACAAAGGAAACAACCATTGAATGCAAAGAGTGGTGGTTTCCATTTTTGTAATGCTAGAGCTTATTGAGCAACATTTTTTGAGTTGCAACAACAGTATCATTCAAGAAAGGGTAGGACATTAAACAAGGTTACAATCTAAAGGTATGGTTTCCAAGTGGAAATCTTGAATCTTGAAACCTCATGCTTCCCTTTATTTGTTTGAAATGCATTCACTTTTATCAATGCCCTTTTCCACCGATCTTGAAGAAGGTCTCTCACTATTATAATCTTTATTTGCTTCTATGATAGTGACCTTTATGTATCTGCCATGATTGTCACTTTCCACTTGAATACACCACTTAATTTTGAGAGTGAATATATCTTTGTGATTTACCATGAACTTTGTTCATTTTAAAGGTCCCTGTCCTTTGTATTATTCACTACTATATAAAGGGGAGGTTTAAGACATTAATTTAATATATATATTGTATATTTAAATTATATTTTTAATTTTCTAATTGTCTTAAATTAAGGCAATAAATTTTTTTTCCCTCATTTATTCTCCCTCCCTCGTTGAGATGCATTTTCCTTTTCCCTCCCTCATTCAACATGCACTTCTATTTTCAACTCATATTTATTCGATGCTCAAGGCCGAAACTACAATATTACACCTATTGTATATGGTTGTAGAGTTTCCTGGTAAATCATGATTACCAATATTTTTAAAGCTGACATTTCATTTATTGTGAATATATTGAAGCAACAGGTGGGAGATTGGTTTTGGTTCATCTTATTTTTATAATATTTCTGCTTTGGTAGGGTTTTGTAATGGTTTTACTACAAACTCTGCTCATTTTTTTGTCAATGACATCATTGACAACACAACACAATTTGTGCAAAATGTTTAGGTAAGTCACTTTTCATGGTTTCAGTAATTTTTTCATTTATTGTGAGTAGATTAAAGCAGTTATAAGGGGACTTGCTTTGTTAGGGTTTTGTAATATTTTCCTGCAAACTTTGCCCATTTTTTCTTAACCGCATCGTCGAAAGCACAACACAAAATCTTAAGGTAAGTCACTTGCCATGGTTTCAGTAATTTTTTTTGGGAAAATTTGTATGGATACGGGTGACTTTCAATGTGTTTTATTTCATTCAAAAACAATTATGTTGTTATTTGTTCAAGAAATGGCATTGGTTAGATTGAAATTTCATTTATTGTGAATATATTGAAGCAGTTGTAGTAGGGAGATTGGTTTGATTAGTTTCTCTTTTTAAATTTTTTGCTTTGATAGGGTTTCATAATTTTTCTCCTGCAAACTCTGCCCATTTTCTCTCAATGTCATCGTTAACAACACAACACAAATTGTGCAGAATACTTGAGGTAAGTCACTTGCCATTGTTTTCAAGATTTTTTTTTGGGAATTTCAACATGTTATATTTATTTCAAAAACAATTATGTTCTTATCCATTAAATAAATGGCATTGGTTCTGCGGTTTTGTCTGTGGCTATATTTTTAACCGAAGCTTTTATTTCCCCCTTTAAGGGATGTGATGGGTAGGAAGTATGGACATTCCATGCCTTTGAGGAAGGATGTTACCCACAAAACAATTCATTATCCTGAGATCATCTCACTGCTTATATGGATGACTATTTTTAGAAGCCTCTACGGTACTTGAAGGTTTTGCAGATTGAAGATATTTGGGCTGAATCTCTACAATATAATAATGGAAGAGGATCTGGATATGCCTGAGAAAGTTACTTTAGTCAAGGTATTTTATCGCTATTTACCTCCAAGTTTTTTAATGCAATCGCTCAACTCATGCTTTTGTCCTAGGCGTGCAATTTTACCTTTGTTTTTGGACTCATAACTGGTCCATAATTTAGTAGGGTTAACTAAGGAACTGTAGACAAATCTAAAGTTTATTTTTTGGGGGGAATTCTCAGCTTAAATTTGTACTTGTAGGATATGGGGTCAACTAGAGTATTAAGGAAATAACTAGGCTACATTTCAAATTTGAGAAAAATTTATGTTTCAAATCTTTTTGCTGCTCGCTAAGAGGGTCTGCATTTATCCAAATAGATGATGATTGATAAATCGACAGTTGTTTAAAGAAGAAATTTCATATGTAGATGAAATTCACTTTGATTGTCTGTTGGTATCACTCATTAAGTTCCCCTGTAAACCCATGCAATCACCTGGAATTGCTCCTACTGCGTGGATTGTATTAAGATACTAGAGTGCAATAGCTCACAATGTGAAATGAAAAAAATTGTCAACTACACACCAAAAATCTAAAGAGAAAATTAGCTCTTAAGAAAACACACAAAGAAACTCCTTGTTTTGAAGCCTTAAACGACAAATATTTTTTCATTAAAGCCTTATAACTCATCATAAACTGCAAGTAGCTATAGGTGGGAGATATTTAAGACATACAGGTCTAATGTTCTAAATTTTATCTATTCTTACCAAGGCTCATGTGGATAGGCATATTTTCCTCCAATATCATAGCTAGAGGGGGTGCCATTGGCAGTTCAAGATGCAAAAGGAAAGGATTGGGTGTTCCAGTTCTGATATTGTCCTAACAACAATAGCATGTGTAGACATGCAAAATTTACATTCTGCATTTGATCAGGTTCATTCATCAACTCAACTAGATGTTGCATTAGATCCATTCATCACCTTCATCCATTCATTTAAATAATCTCATTACCTAAGGTTATTTATTTAAAAAATCAAATGAGCATTATCATCAATCTTTTAATAATAAATCAAAAAGCCATTTAAATCAAATCCTAAATCATATTCCATCATTTTCTATTTTAAATAAATCAATTATCAAAGTCTTGAAAGTCAAATAATCTAATTAGAATTAAATCAGCATAATCATCATCTAACCCTGATTAAATGTTAATCCCATCCCACTTGCATTCTCTAGATATCTCCACTTGCACAATAAATCAATTTTATTGATTTATTAAAAAAACCTCATTTTCCCTCAACATGACAAGTCAAACATGGCATTTATTGCTGTTTTTCTTGTCCCCCTCTCAAAATTTATTGCAAATTTGAATTCAAATTCTCCCTCTCATGGGCACTCTTCCCAAATCTTGCACAACCATTGACCACTCACCATTTGACAAGTGTCATCTTCTCATTAGAGGATCTTTAGTCCCACATTCACCATCTTGGCCAATTTCTCATCAAGAAAATCTATAAAATGAGGCCTTCATTCTCATTCATGGATCCACAATTTTATGCAAGGTTACTCTCTTCATTTGAGATTTGATCTGTCCTTTTCACTCAATCATCTCCATTTGCATTTTATCATCTTGAGCTTTGATCAAGGATTGGGAAAGGGTCACTAGCACATGTGACACCAATCCACTATGGAAGAGGTAACTTGTTGAGTGTTTTCATCATGCTTGTAGCTTTCTTTCATCCTTTTGTTGCATGTTTTAAGCATTTTGCAAGGTATTTCATAGTAGTGTTCTTGAAGGATTTGTAGGTACTAACCCTTGTTTGAAGTTAGTGTTTGCATATTTTTAAAAGCATGCTCACATTGTGGCGCTAGAAGGAGGGCTATTCCAATTTTCCTTAAGCAAAGCTATTCCAATCTTCCTAACATAATTCATAGATAGCATTTCTGATGTGTATGTTCTAATGTATGAGCAGACGTAAGATATTTGATAGGACAATCAAGTCTGTGTTTCTATTTTATCAACTAAATGCAAAATAAAATAAAATAAAGTCTTTTGTTGCTGTTTTCTGTTTTACCTATGAGCCGCATCCACAATGATAAGAGGGATTTTAATTTTTTGTCTTTCTCTGCTCATAGCGGCCTAATGCAACATATGAATTACTATTATTCCATCAGCTAACTTTTCGACAGGTGGGAGCAGCAGTCATGTATAAAATTCTCAATCTTTGTTATCAGTTTATGTTCCTTTCTTCAAGCTTTGTCCAATTGCCTTGATTCAAGATTTCATGTACTAGGTTGTGATTATAAAAGTATGCATACCTATCATAAAATCATTATATATCAAGAATTTCAGTAGAAAATGCGCTCCACAATCTACTTCTCTATTCTCAGGTGTCTTCAACTGGCTCCATTTATTGTTTTCAGTAATTTGGTATTTAGCTTTATAACATAAGAAAGTGCACAAGATTGATTCAAAAAGGCACTAATGCTAAGAAATCTACTGCTTGTTGCATTTTCTTCCAAGAAGGTAATCATGACCAATTGAAGACAAACATAGAGCTACAATACTTCAGATTATTGCTTATGTACTCAAACTCAGATCATAACATATTGAGTCATTTTCTGGTCTCTGATTTGAGCTGGTTGCTTGTGATAGAGGGGCACACAAATCTGAAGGCAACTACCTACTTGCACTTTTTGTTTCTGTTTAAAATAGATAGAGGCACGCCTTAAATGCTATTTTTAGCTCGCATTTATGTGCTATGTTGACTGCCGCGCCTTATCTCTAGCATACGTTTTGAATTTTTGTATATCTTACTGCCTGTCACAAAGATTTGATATCATTGCATTTTCTGAGATTGTGGGGTCTTTAAAACTCTTAAAGAGGTCAATGGTTTTCGTACGAAGCCATAGCTATTCCGTTGAAAAGTTCACATGACCTGCCACACGCATTTTGATACATACACATTCTGGTATTTATATTCTTCACGCACTATCCACAATTTTCCCATAAATGCCATGCACATTCTACTATTTACATTGTCTGCCATACACACACCTGCGTCCTACATATCTAAGTTCTTCTACCTACATTCTGCCACACATCTACTCTGTGATCTGCCACACATTTCTTGTCTTAACTCATTTCCTATATTTTGCCATGCATTTCCTATCTTTACTCATTTCCTATATTCTGCCATGCATTCCCTGTCTCTCCACTATTGACTTTAACCTCATGACATTCAAATAAGGAAGGCGCTGAAATTTATTGTCTTGAGATTCAAATGCGCTATTGGTCCAAAGATTATAAAATCATCTAGCCATGTTTTGGGTCGCATTAACTCATTCTTTGTCGTGTAGAAGACTTCATGTAAACCTTCATTTGGATATGTTGCAACATCTTCTTTATTATTGATCACAGATTTGAAAAAGGCACTGGGTTTTGTCCAAGTATGCTGGATTGTTGAAACTTTAATGCTGGAAGCTCAAGTGCAAAGGGTTTAAAATCAATACGGTCAGAATATAGATTCTGATTTTATTTTATTCTATGATGTCATTGCCACACGATAGATACTTTCGAAGGATTTATTTGTTTAAGGCTAAGTTATTTATTGACTTTCAATATTAAACTTATAAATTGTTGCATCTATATGGTCTTTTTGAGATGATCAATATGTGAAGCTTATGATAGTTCTTTTGAAAGTTGTATTCTTTGTGGCTTATGAAATTCATAGACTTGCAAGAGTTTATCACATCATTTTACTTATTTTGAAATAGTTAACATTTGAGAAAGGTTATACCTTTGAAAGAATTATGCTTTATGATTGATTCATTTGGCTCAATATCTTTGGATTATGATTCAATTATAAATTCTTCTTTTGTGATAATCCAAATCATTTGTTCCTTTAAATTGAAATCGTATTATTGTTGAAGTTAATGATGTAAATGAATTCAATATTTTGATCCTCACATAAGTGTCTTTTGTTTAATAGGTACAAATGAACAACGAAGGAAATAAGGAAAAGCGAAAGCGAAAAATCAACAAGGAGGAGGCTAGCAAATGAAAACGAAAGGAGGAGGATTTTTTTTGAAAACACAATGTGTTTTTTAACACTTTAAGTGTTTGATCAACACTACTTCACAAAGTTGTTTATCTTTTCGTTTTAGAACACTAATTTTCATTTGGGTTTAAAATGAACAATTTGATTTTCATTGCAAAGGGCTTAAAAGGAATCTTAGGAAAAACTTACTAGATTTTGTTTTGGGCTAAAAATTGGACAAGCAATCTTCATATTTCATTTGGTGCTTAAAACGAACTCACAATTGCTTTGAAGGTTATAAAACGAACAAGTGTTTGCATTGTGTGATTTTGTCTTTTGAGTACGTATCCTCTCCCCTTGCGCTTCGTGCAATCTAGGGTGCAATAGAAACACTCAAAATACATTTTATTGCTTTGAAACACTTCAATTTGGGCTTAAAAATTGAACATCTCGTGCGAGTGTGAGTAGGGGCATTTTCGCGTACATTCTCTTTCTTTGTGCCATCAAAGATCGATCGAGTTACGGATTGTGTTTTTTCTTGCTTTTGTTTATCTTAGAGGGCCTGCCTTGGGGAAAAAGTACTCACCCAAGGGAACAACTCAACCGGTAACACTCTAAAGCCAAGAGTATTTCCAGCCGGGATATAAATGTGGGTTTTGGTTAAACGCCATAATCACGTGGTTGGCTCCGACAGGATGGATCCAAAAGGGGACTCTTGCCGTATGTGTCAATCTCCACGAACAGAAAGTCTGAATTAGAACCCTTGTTTTGTAGTGGCCTATTTATCCATTGAGCGAGTTTATCAAGGTGGTGAATTGGAACTCAGATTCCAAGAAGTTACTTGCCATGTCTGATCTTGGTTGAAATTAGAGGTTAGGATTTCATCATACCTCTATATTTTTCCTTGGTTGCATGTAAAATCATCTCTTCTATGAAGGGCATGAGGCAAGCCCACTAAGAAAAATGTACCCATTAGGCTAGGATGTTACATTGCTTGTTTGAAAACACGGTGTTGTATTCGAAAACATTTTACAAACAAACATTCAACATGATTCTCAAAATTTCAAACCCTCTTGAAGACAAATATCATTGACTCAATCCATATGTTACTGCTTTCCCTAGGGATTTACGTCCTTAGAGTGTTCCTAAGCATTGGATTATACCTCAATTTATCTTCTTGAGTAAACAATAGGAAAACCTTTGCCTTAAGTTCATTGAATTTCTACATAAAATATCTTGTGGGGTTTAAAGAAATTAAGACATTGGACATCTTAGTTTGAAACTTTAATCAAAGAGAGTGTTTTTGGTAAAATAAAGTCATTAAACAAAGCTAAGCAAAATGAACTTTCATGTGTGTTGAAGACTCCAAATCCCAAAAAAAAAGCACAAATCATTGATTGGAAATCCAAAATGTTCAAATCATTCCTTGGTTACAAAGGTCATTAGGAAGCATATGCATGCTCTTCAATACCTAGGTCTAGGAAAACAAAGTGGTCTTTTTAGGTTCATCTAGGGATCAAAACAAATCAAACCTCTTTCATCCATCTTTCAAAACATCAAAATCCATCTCACAAATCATCTTTTGAAAAAACCTTGAAATCATCCTTGAAGTACTAGGCTTTATGACAAAATCAAGCAATCATCCAAAATCATTGAGACCAAGTCCTTGAAAACATTTATCAAAACACCTTTGGTTATGAATGTGTAAATGCATCCTTTTGCATATCCTTAGTCAAAGTCATCCAAATCATCTTGTCTAGCTTAGTGTATGTAGATGAATCCTTCTCCATATACTTAGTGAAACAATCATTTTGTTTGGGTAGGTGTGGGTAGATGCATCCTTCTCCTCACACATATCCAAATCATCATCCTTTGAACAAAACTATCCTTTAGATCATTATCAAACATCTTAGGGTTTCCTTTTGTTCAAAATCAAAATCAAAATCCAAATCAAGATCAAGGACAAAATCTCAAAATCCAAAAAATCAAACCAATCAAAAATCCAAAGCCTAGTATTTCATTCAAGATCTATCAAAAGCCAAAAACATCCATAACATCCATCTTTAAACATCACCATCATATCATCATCACATTTTGATCCTAAAAGCATCCTAAAAACTTTCACTTTGGGACATAAAATAGAGATTAATCCAAAGAATCAAGAGATTCATCTCCCATATTCTCGAAGATTGATCCTTGTTTTATGGTTCAAACAAGATCTCAATACAAGAAGAGTATGGAAGCCCACAAAGAAACTCCCACTTCAAGTGACCTTAGCCAAACAAATGCAGAAATGAATCTTGCAGAATCAAGCAATCCATTGGTCCCCTCATCATCACAAAACCCACAAGAAGAAAATCAAGGGGAGGACCTCACCTTTGGAATGTCTCGCGAAGAAATAGCTGAAATGCTCCAAAATCCGGACAACCATAGAATCATCAACATCATGATGAGACTCAACCCTTTGTTGTACATGCTTGAACTAGCAAAACAAGGGGCCAAGTTGCCTTCGGATTTTGATGTGACCACTATAGTAGAGACATCTTTTCCACCAATCTCATCCACCATCCCCATTTCATCTACACCTCCATCCCAAAACGTCACGCAAAACATTCCAAAAATCACGACATCAATTGCTCCAACTCAACCAAATGTCAACAAGGGAAACACATTTCTCAATGAACTTCAATCACATCCCCTTGTGAATAACCAAAACTTGGACGCAAACACCACAGTGGAACAAAACATCCTCCATAATTCATTACACCAAAATGTTCCTCTCACTTTACATTATGACCCATCATTAACATCTTTTCAAGGAGCACCACAAACACCTCTTCTCACAAATTCACAAGAGGAGGGAGACATATTCGGACCAGGGGGCATTTTCAACACCACAACACTCTCGCAAGGATTCACCCCCCTCACATTTCCACCTATCCCACCACTACCATTATCCTCCGCATCACTCCTTGGCTTGGGGTTGCCTCCCCTACCAAGTATCAATCAAACTGCTATCCCAACCATCAATCAAAACATTTTACCAAATGCTCAAAGATTATTGTTGACACAAGCAATAGCAACATCATCAAACACCCCCACAACATTGCAAGGGCCAATCACATCAACAACACCACTTATCACATCAACAACACCATCGACCAATCACGTAATCAACACGACAACACCATCCACCAACCAAATAATCAACACAACATCATCATCTACCACCATTCCAAATCCACCAGCACCCCCACCACCACCAACATTCACCACATCAAACCAATTCAATGCAACATTGCAAGCTATTTTCCAAAGAGGCTATCAACAAGTGCAAAAACAAAAAGCTGTGCAAGAAGCCGCTCAAGCTACGCAAGTTGCCAAAACTGCACAAGCCGCATTACAAGCACAACATGCACAAAAAGCTCAAGCATTATTACAACAACAATAGCAACAACAAGCCGCTCAAGCTGCCCAAGCCACACAAGCATTACAAGCACAAAGGGTCGCTCAAGCACAACTATTATTGCAACAACAAGCCGCACAAGCTCAAGCACAAGCACAACAAGCACAAGCACAAGCACAACTTCTTGCACAAGCAGCACAAATACAAGCATATCAGCAAGCACTAAAGCAATACCAAGAGCAACAAGAAGCAGTAGAATTGGCAGCCCAACAACAAGCGTTGTGGGAACAAGAACAAGCAGAACAACAAGTGTTGTTAGAACAGCAACAAGCGCAACAGCAAGCAGAACAACAAGTGTTTTTAGAACAACAACAAGTGCAACAACAAGCAAAAATCCTAGCGCAACAATAACAAGAGCAACAACAAGCATTGTTCATCCAAAAGCAAGTAGAAGCCTACTTCGCCCGCCACAACATACCGATAACAATGCACCAACCAACCCATCCATCCAAACCACGATTTCAACACCTCAAAACACATTCATCCCACCCCCTGATCCTCAGAATGATATGAGGACACAATTCAAGTTGCTCTCGCAACAAGTACTTGATCTTCAATCAGGGCAAACAACCAAAACGCAAAGCAACTTGTGTCCCTATCCATTTGATAGGAGCCTAGACATGAAACCATTCCCTAAGGGATTTGAGATCCCTAAATTTGATAAATATCGGGGATGGGAAACCACGAAGATCACATCAGGGAATTCTAGGTTCATTGTATGGAGGTTGCATATGATACTTATCTGATGCGGCTATTCCTAGGAGCTTAGCAGGAGATGCTATAGAATGGTTCTCTCGCTTTCCTTCAGGCATTAGGACATTCAAAGAAATTAGAGATGCATTCATTAGAAAATATGCATGTAACATTACAATGGATGTTAGTCTCGAAGAACTCTACGCTCTGAAACAAGGAAAGAATGAATCTTTCGCTTCATTTCTTCAATGATGGCGATCCAAGGCCAATCGGAGCAAATGGACCATGCCAGAAGAGCAACAAGTTTGCACAATCATTACCAACCTTGAAAGCCGCTTGTCATTCCACCTCAAGGTTTAGGGAATCACCACCTATGATCAACTAATCTCCAAGGCGCTTAGCATCGAAAGAGCCCTTGCAAATCAACATCATATCACGAATCACAAAACAATCGCACCAATCGCCCACCCTCAAATTACAATGATAAACCTCGTACATGGGCGAGAAACAAGAACATCACTAATGATGGCGTCGTCGATGCCAAGGTGGTCATTAGTGGTCCACGCCAAAATACACCCGCACCGAAAATTCAACCATAACGCAAAAAAACTCATCACACAACATATCAACCCAACAATAATCCCACCATCAATAACGTCAATGACCAAAGAGGACCACCTCAATGCAAAACATACCCCAAATGAAAATACACTACTTTGGAAGAACCACTTGAGGACATCATGAAAAGGCTAATCGATGAAAAACTCATTCAAGCTCCTACATTTGAGAATTATCAAGAACCTGATGTCAAACCTCCTTGGTACAATGAGAATCAACTGTGTGAATTCCACAAAATCAAAGGCCACACCACAAATAATTGTATGAGACTCAAGAACATCATTCAAGATCTCATCGACAAAAGAATCATAAATGTGGAAGCACCTATAGGGAATCAGGACCTTAAAATCTACACGAATCCGATGCCAAATCATGGCAACAAAGGGAATAACAAGGATAAAGGAAAAGGTAGTGTAAATCATGTATACGAAATAGTTGTTTCCAACCTCAATGAGAACTGCATGGTCATTACCATCAAAGGCGCCTATGTTGAAGACTGTGGAGTCACCACAAGAGGTGGAAAGGTCACCATTGCAGGATCATCCCAACCCAATAGAGTCCCTACATGAAGAGTCATTCCATATAGCTACACTGTTGTAGACCAGCTCATAAGAACGCCAGCACACATCTCCATCATGGAGTTGTTAAAAATATCATCAGCGCATAAAAAGATCCTTGAGGAAGCATTAGCCTCATCTACCGTCCCCGCAGACCTCGATGCAGAACAATTCCAAGTTATGGTCGGAAACATCATAACACCTAATCTCCTTACATTTTCTGACCAAGAATTTCCTGCCCAACCATCTCACAATCGTGCACTTCACTTGGAGGTCATTGTGAACAAAAGCAAAATCAAAAGGGTCCTGTTGGATGGAGGTGCAGGTTTGAACATTTGATCTTTTAGCCTCATCAAGCAGTTAAAGATATCAGAAGATTCCATTGATAAAGGGAAGGGCATCACAATTAGAGCATATGATGACCAAGAAAGAGTGTCTCAGTGCACAATAAAGCTCCCTATCCAAGTAGGGCCAACACTCATGGAAACCACCTGTTAGGTCCTAGACCTCGACTTACCATACAACATTCTCCTAGGACGCCCATGGATTCATGCAATGAAAGCCGTAGCATCAACCTTCCACCAATGTGTGAAATTCACACATAATGGACAAGAGGTTACCATCCATGGAGATCCTGATCCATTTTCATACTACAAGAACCTTGAAGCCAGATATTACAAAATCCCCCAAGTGTTGAAAAATGATGAGGGCCCATCCACATCATACATCGATCCCGTCACTCTCACATCCACTTCTACGACAGAGACACCCGCCATTCCCACCATATCTAATATCAAGCTCATCATACAGGAGGACGGTTGTGGAAGTTATAGGTTGGAGGTCCCTAACAATGCTTTTGTGATAGGAGAGTTACCACAATCTCCAAGATCACGAGGATGCCCACAAGAAAATCAAGCTCCTTCATCACAAACCTATCCTCAAAATTATCCTGAATTCACAAGGTGGGGAGACCTTGGCCATGAGGTAATTGAAGCAGATCCATCAAACATGTTGTATCGAGATGAAAGACCGACACCTGAATTACCAATGGATGAAAGAAGCGGTACACATGATGCTTGCAATGGGCTATGACGAAATCAAATCTTGGGACAAAATGACAATGGGCTCTTAATACCAATCATGCTTGAGACGTGACCTATAACAAATCTTGGTCCTGGATGTACCCTTCTGAGAATAACCATACGTGGCCGCAGTCCTCTGGTTAGAGCCGCTAATGTTTCTCCTCGGCCAGTCCTAGTACAAGTGCACTCCCCAATACCTATAGGGACAGACATGCATAACTTTATCACTGAGCCCTATATTAGTAGCGATGACGAAGATACCTTATCCAACCTACCTAGGTTATTGAAGATACCACCACAGTGTATGATTAGTACCATATCCTTTAGACGGATAGTCAAAATCATGAGATCGCTTAGTCACCCCAGTGACTATGACCAACGAGGACCACCAGTTCTCGATATATTCAAAAATGATGAAGCACTCTCAGAATTCATGGGGTTGAGGGATAATATTCCAGATGGAGATCATAAGGCAGGATTCATAATGGAGTTAGACACACATGCCTATTACGGGGAAACGATTGAATCCTTCAGTCGCAAAAGTGAGAAACTAAGAATCATATCAAAGTCCTTGAGTGAAAACCACACCGTGGCACTCTCTGACAAGAAAATAGTAAAAAGAAAGGACGTATCCAATGGTGAAAACCTCTCTGAGGCACCTACGGATGAAGGATTCAATCTTCCCCTAAGATCTATTCATCAAGAGAAGTCAGTGATCTTGGTAGAAAAATGCAACCAGTCAACCTAAGACGAGGGGCCAGCACATAACATTCTACAGATCCACTATTATCAAAAGCAGAACTCTAGCAACATTCCTAAAGGGAAAGACAAATAAAGCTTGGGTTATCTTGGATCTCTGCGGGGACAGTCAATCTTGTGGTCCACCACCTAGCAGTGTATCCAGATGCAAAACCTGTCAGACAGAAGCTTCGCAAAATGCATCCTCAAATTGCTTTATTAGTCAAAATGGAGCTCAAAAATCTATTAGATGCTAGATTCATTTGACCAATTGATTATCCATAATGGGTATCAAACTTGGTACCTATTTCAAAACCTGATGGAGCTATCAGAATCTGCACGGATTTCAGAGATTTGAACAAAGCATGTCCCAAGGATGATTTTCCACTTCCCAATATCGATATGATAGTGGACATGATAGCAGGGCATGAGATGCTATCACTAATGGATAGATTTTCAGGATACAACCAGATTATGATAGCAAAAGAAGATCAACACAAGACAACTTTTACTTGTCCATGGGGGACCTACTGCTGGAACATGATGCCATTCGGCCTAAAAAATGCAAGAGCAACATATCAATGGGCCATGACATTGATCTTCCATGACATGATTCACAAAACAGTCGAAGACTATGTCGACGAAATCCTAGCAAAGTCAAGAAAAAGACAAGATCATATAGCAACCCTAAGTGCTATCTTTGAAAGATTAGAGGAATACAAGGTCATACTAAATCCCAAGAAGTGCGTCTTCGGTGTACAATTAGGTAAACTGCTAGGATACATAGTCTCCATGAGGGGTATAGAGGTGGATCCAACAAAAGTCAAAGCAATCCTTGAGATGGAAGCACCAAGGAACTTAAAGCAACTAAGAGGCCTCCAAGGCAAACTTCAATCCATCCCATGGTTCATAGCACAATTGGCAGACAAGTAGAACCCATATTCACACCTTCTCCACAAGGGGGTATCATACAAATGGGATACAAAATGCGAAGAGGCATTCAACAAAATAAAGGAATATCTACTGACACCTCCAGTGTTAATGCAACCTATCCCGAGAAAGCCATTGATCTTATATGTGTCAGCAACAGCAGCAGCCCTAGGAGCTCTTCTTGCTCAGCATGATGAAAACGGAACAGAAAGGGCCATCTACTATATTAGCAGAACAATGGTCGGTCATGAGCTAAATTACTCCTTCATTGAAAAAGCTTGCCTCACAGTAGTGTTTGCATCCAAAAAATTCAAACACTACATGTTGGCACACAACAT
>VDFB02353493.1:130057232-130071466 GCA_007258455.2 Sequoia sempervirens
AAAATGTAGACATGCAAAATTTACATTCTGCATTTGATCGGGTTCATTCATCAACTGAACTAGATGTTGCATTAGATCCATTCATCACCTTCATCCATTCATTTAAATAATCTCCTTGCCTAAGGTTATTTATTTAAAATCAAATGAGCATTATCATCAATCTTTTAATAATAAATCAAAAAGCCATTTAAATCAAATCCTAAATCATATTTCATCATTTTCTGATTTAAATAAATCAATTATCAAAGTCTTGAAAGTCAAATAATCTAATCAGCATTAAATCAGCATAATCATCATCTAACCCTGATTAAATGTTAATCCCATCCCACTTGCATTATCTAGATATCTCCACTTGCACAATAAATCAATTTTATTGATTTATTAAAAACCTCATTTTCCCTCAACATGACAAGTCAAACATGGCATTTATTGTTGTTTTTCTTGTCCCCCTCTCAAAATTTATTGCAAATTTGAATTCAAATTCTCCCTCTCATGGGCACTCTTCCCAAATCTTGCACAACCATTGACCACTCACCATTTGACAAGTGTCATCTTCTCATTAGAGGATCTTTAGTCCCACATTCACCATCTTGGCCAATTTCTCATCAAGAAAATCTATAAAATGAGGCCTTCATTCTCATTCATGGATCCACAATTTTATGCAAGGTTACTCTCTTCATTTGAGATTTGATCTTGTCCTTTTCACTCAATCATCTCCATTTGCATTTTATCATCTTGAGCTTTGATCAAGGATTGGGAAAGGGTCACTAGCACATGTGACACCAATCCACTATGGAATAGGTAACTTGTTGAGTGTTTTCATCATGCTTGTAGCTTTCTTTCATCCTTTTGTTGCATGTTTTAAGCATTTTGCAAGGTATTTCATAGGAGTGTTCTTGAAGGATTTGTAGGTACTAACCCTTGTTTGAAGTTAGTGTTTGCAGATTTTGAAAAGCATGCTCACAACATGATGTATGTTTTAGGAGTTACAACATGATGTATATTTTAGGAGTTACACAATGCATTTAGGCCATGAAATTGTAGGAAAGAGATACAAGTATCTCATATCTTGATTTTGGAAGTGGAATATTGTTTATTATGTTCACCAAACCTATTTTTATCCACAATACTTAATTAAAATTAAGATTTGATTATTTGAGTCTCATTTTCCTTGCTATTTTTTTAAAGGTATTTGGTATTTTGGAACTTTTTGTGATAGAGCTTTTAATTTGTCTAAACTATGCACTTTTCTTTGTATTCTTGCCCCTATCATGCATTTTTAGGTCTAAAAACCTACACCTAATCTACCATTTCAGTGATATATGAGAACAGGGATTACATCGAATTTATATGATGTATGGGAAAACTCAAATTTTGATTCACTAGCATAAGTTAATTATTTTCAAATCTTATATCCTTTACTTTTTTCTATGCTTTTCTCTCTCTTCCCTTATCTATGAAGTGTTCAAAGAGTTTAATAGTGAGAATGGTCACAAACTCATAAGGATTTACATAGCTACAACATATTGAGAGAAATCTATCTCTCTATTTTTGGGATTGCGAAATTATAAAGAAATATAGGTAGATAGAAATAGCTTTGAAAGGAAGCACATTATGTTATCATTGGATAACACAACAATATGAGGAAACAATCAGACACAAGATGAGCTAGAGAAGAGGACTTGCATTTGGTAGAATTTTTAACCTCATGAAAGTTCCTTGTGTTGTACATCCCTATTACTGTGCACACAATATGATCCATTTTTAGGAACAAGCTGTCTTGAAAATGTTCATATGGTCATAGAGGTGTGTTGTTGTTTTGTTTGTAAATTGAAGGAAATTTTTTAAACAATCCCAGAGTGTGCAATCAGACTTGCATGGAAACAAATATGATATTTGAATATGGATATGGAAAATTTTCAAGATCCCCTGATACAGATAGAGCTGGATATGACAATTATAGAAGTATACACATTCAATTATTTAGATATCTGAGTATAGAACACAACTATAAAAATATTTATTTATATTAATATATATTTTGGTTTTTTATATTTATTTTATTATATTGTGTTCGTGTCTTTATTAATGTGTGTGTAATTTATTTTTTGAAAATTTTGAATGTTTTGCATATGGTGCCCTATCCAAATATATTGGATATATGGGTATTCATTTTGTATCCAAGAATATCTTATCCATATAAGATTATCTGTTACATGGATGAGTACCCAGATTGGGGAGATGAAATATCCTACAAATTCAAGTGCAATATAACCAGAGATGGTACAATACATAACTGATAATTATGTACAAAACAATTGTACACCTTGGGGACTACAGGGTAGACAAGCACACAAAGTATCTGGGAAATGAGAGTTGGTCATAACCTGAATTTTGTCTAAGTTTGATGAAGATTCTGCCAATACATTTTGTATCACATATAAAAGAATTTCCATTTACCTTCTATTGATGAAATGAATGATGCATTTAAGGCCCAAGTCAAGAAATTGAGATGAAAAAGGAAAAAAGCTTTGTACTGTTCTAGCCAAGGTGTTAAGGCATGAGTAGATATGCTCTAGAGATTGAATGAAAACCATGGCATGATGAAGTCTCATTGACAAACATTGTTGGTAGCCGCTAGAATAATTTATAATTATATACTAGCCATATTGTAGTAACCACAACTTTAGGGCAGGCTACAAGAATTTCCTTATGAATGGGTTAGTTGATTTGGTCATGAAACTTCAAATATGTGATGATTCCAATAACATCAACATGCTCATGGAGAGAGTAAGGTAGAATGCAAGATTTTACCACAAGTAAATTTTGTTGTATAGTTTTCTTTGAACATTAATTAGTAGTTTACAAAATGTTAATAAATTTACAATTCTACGCAATATGGCATGCAAATGCATGTGTGCAACATAAAAAATATAAACTTGACATGCATTGTACATTTACAATAGAAAAAAAATAACGACATCTGCTAGCTCTACATGTGACACACAAAGAAATTTGTACAAGTTAGAATTGTAATTTCAGTTTGTTATCATGGTTTTTTATAATCACCAATTTATTTCTACTTATATGAAATCATCTCCAGTTTCTGTAATAGATGATGGGGAAAGTGCCTTGGCTGCATAATGTGCCTTTTAGGCCAAGTAAATAGTGGTCAGTTTTATCTAGTGGGTCTGGTTATGACATTCAACTACATGTCAATGAAAGGAGTTGAAGATCTAACATGGTATCTACATGGTAAATTCTTGGAAACTCCTCTTGAGTTCTAAAGAGTCATACATTTTAAGCTAATTGACATATACCGCATTACATATTCTAAGCTTAGCCAATAGATTCAAATAACATGCATCTTAGTCATTGATTGGAAATTTCCTTATAAAATGTATATTGCTTGTTATGTACATGTTTTCTAGAATTGGTGCCATTAAAATTTATTTGGGGGTTGGGATCGTCCATACAAAAACACAAAAATTAGAAATATATACATATTTACAATAGTAATTAAGTTCAAAATACCACATATAGCATCATATATTGTATAATAAACAAAATCATCATAAAAATAAAAATATTAGAATGTTAATTAGTCAAACTTGAATGTCATGATATATATTATATTAAAATCAACTACATTGTTGCATTTCTCCTTGTAGGTAAGCATCAAGTAACATCAGGGTAGATTGTCCAATTGGATGACGATATTATAGATGGACTTGTAGGAAAACTTGGAAAATTAGACTTGTAGAGTACTTGGAAAATCAAATGAATTTAATGGGAGTTTGGGGGCAATTCCCCCAGCGGGGGTTTTGGGGCAACACCCTCAGCGGGGTTGAGGGGCAGCCCAAATAAGACCTCCAAAACCACACAAGCCTTCATGGCATACAACATTTTATATTCACAATAAGACAAAAATTAAGACCTTAAAAGCCACACAAACCTTCATGGCACACATCATTTTAGGGTTTGGGGGTGAATGACACTTTTGAGTTAGAAAAAGTAAAAAAAAAAATCAAAAAAGAAAAAATTGCATGTTTTTCACAAAATCTACCCAAATCCCCCTCAAATTCATCTGGGATGGACCCACAGAGGACCAGATCTAAACATTGAATGCGAGCCAGATTGGATCAAAATTCGGGTTGTCTATGTTGGTGTAATAGGTATTTTTCCTATCTAGTCTTATCTAGGCTCTATTTACATTGTTAAGTCCACTTAGGTCCTATGAGGGAACCTTTCTAGTTAGCATTAATTAGGGGGGGAATCTTTCTAGTTAAGCATTAGTTGTCACTTATCTAGTTGGTTTTTATTTAATGCTTGTGTCTTAGGTTTTTTAATATTGGCTCATGTCATTTAATTATGACAACCATTTAATTTTGGTACACCATCACCCTTGCTTATATAAGCAAGGCTTCATATGTACATTATATCTCAGTTGAGCGTGTAAGTTCAATATATCACTGCAATCTTGAGTATTGCATATTGGCCACATATCTTGCATCCATTGTTGCAATTTCATGTTCTTGCTTTTCCCTCTTGTAGAAGATTGTTTTTGGTTTTTGCAGATGATCCTGGAGGCTTGAGTCCTTGAGTGACTCTAACATGGTATCAGAGCTTCAAAATTGCAAAACCCCTTCTTAGATTTGAGGGTGATTTGAGCTTGAGATTTTGCAAGGTGTGCATTGGGGTGAAACGGACCTCATGGTTGAGTCTAGAAGGCCCAAAAGCTTCTTATTTCATATAAAACACTTATTATTTGGGAAAATTTTATTCGATAGAAAAATTCCATACTGGTCATACAGTCTGTACAACACTCAACTCCATTATAGGTTTGAACAGTCAACATATTTGTGGGAATATTTTGTTCTTGTGTCATCTGAATACGACCTTGCATCAGTTGTCCTCCATTGGCATACTTCTTTGTTGACATCAGCAGGTATCGTTGGTCAGTGTTCATGTACAAGAAGAGGTCAATTGGATCCATGATTACAGTCAATAGTGATAGAAAAATATGGAAGTACTTGACACATCTTCTTGTATCCTTCCCATTCTAGCATTTCTTCTGGTCTGTTAATCTCAAAATGACTATTTTTTTTATTTCTTTTTAGTTAGTATTAGATAGTATATCTAAACATTTATTTATATTTTTCATCTTGTGAAAAGAATTTAAGAAAGCACAAGGTTTCTATGGCATGGATTTCCATAATGATTAAAAACTCCAAGCATTGTTGCTCTATACAAATTTAGCTTGTATGACATTTGCTTTTTTGCTTTTTCTTTTGTTTTGGGAAGTATTTTAAAATTTTATTCAACATCTATATGAAAATTGAAGATGTATTTTACTGTATGATGAACAAAAGCACAATTATTGCAAGTGAATCCTTGGAAGGATCTTTCAAATACCACATTTCTTTATGGGTTCAATGTAGTTGATGAAATAAAATGTGATGCTAGTTTCATTGAAATTTCTTGTATAAATCTCAAGTGCTAAATAATAAATTCAATGAACATCTTAATTTGTACTTTAGATACCTTATTTGTAAATCTACAAAATTTTGGCAAGCATTTGAATTTTCCTAGTTGCTTTGAGAGAAAAATTCCTTCTTGGAATTGTCAATAGAAACATTTCCTTTCAAACTTTCCATGCCATCTGTTACTTACATTGTTGACCAGAGTAATAAAAGAATGTGACCTTTGTATTTGGATAAGGTATTCATTTATCTACAAATGGTGCCTCATTTTGACTTGATTTCATTTCCATGTAGGAACCTCCAGTGTTGTGCAAAAGGACATTTTTCATGGTCAGTCAATCGGGGTGAGCCACTATGAATGCAATTTTTCTTTTAACATTTTTTCATTGCATTGCCACCCTTTGTTTAGATATGTATTTCTGTGGTTATGTTGATGGAAAGGATTATGGTAATTTTTATTGTTCAATAAAACCAGAACTCCATTTTCCTAGTGTTTTCTCTGAATTCATAGGGATATTTTATCAGTGCGTGCTTCTGGAATTAGTATTTTACTAGTGCTAAAGATTTGGTGTAGGATGATAATTTTTAACTCTACATTATTTTTGGATGACATGGACCATAGATTTATAGACTCCATTTTTATTTTCTATGCTAAAAACACTGCTCCTGTCACTTTGCTTCTTTTATGTGCATATAAATCTGTTATAGAAAGTTCAACTAAAAATTCTCTTTTTGGAGTTGCTTTCTTAGCTATCTTCCTATCTTGGTATTGTAGTGTATAAATTAAACTACTCAAAGTACTGAAGAAAATTGACCTATACAATACATTAATGTTCTAGCTAGACTAACAATTTGGCCTAATTAAAAAAACTAAAGTGGAGTTGCTACTTTATTTGGCATTTTTATGTTTATTAAAAAGAAGGAAACTTTAATTACTAAAAGGAATGCAAAATATGATAAATTAATTACTAACAAAACCAAAGACATGGTATTTTCATACTCCATTATAGGTAATTAAAGAGCTTCTGGTAGAAAATTGTGTGAATTTTTGAATCAACATTTTGGAGCACACTCTTGATCCATCATCAGGATGAGAATTTGAAATATCTGTTATTGATAGAATAGGGTTCAAAAATGGAAATTTTACTTAGGTTAGAAATCTAGATAGGTTGAAATCACACTTATTGGACTTTGGTGCAACCACAATATGGTCTACACAATTGCACTGTCATCTGTGGTGCACAAAAATAACAATTTGTATAGAAGTTGAATGTTTGCAAAACAACAACAAATGCCTGGAAATAACAAAGAGGGTAACACAAGAAAATAACAAGAAAGCATACAAAATAATTTGAATTTCATAAATTAATATAAAATATTTTAAATCAAATCAAATGACTAAGATACAACAGAGGGGGAGAAATACTAGACCTTTTTAATTAGTACAAAGACATCCCCAAGAGTACTTGTAATTGGGACATAGGGAAAATGGGTACAACTTTGATCTCATAGTGTCTAAAAGTCCTTACAGTATAAGAAAATCACAATTCATCTATTGTGACCATGGCACACATCTAATTTGATCTTAGGATGTATATTTTCTTTGTTTATTGACCAATGCATAACTGTGTACTAATTTTTTTTATCATTGAATTGGTATTTTTTTGTGTGTAACAACTATCTACTACCATCCATCTTATTCTATGTATGGGAGAATACATTATCAAGTGCAAAGTATGGTTCAATTAAAAAGTTACATCCAATTTGTCTATTCCCTGAAAATGTAGCTGGAACTTGCACACAACCTTTTCTGATTAGCCCCCCATTATTGTAGCTTCCTTAACATGAGGATAATGCCCAATGAGGCATAAACCTTGTTTTTATCATGGCAATCGGTCTGCATTACAGCTAGAACAAAACCCACTAGATATAAACTACATATTGGTACATATTTTCACAAGAGAGGTTAGAGATACAATAGTCGTAACTAAACTTAGCTCCTTAATTCATGACCTTTTATTTAATTTTAGGGACTAATTTTAGAACTTAATCCATCATGAGTTTTAGGCTAAGTGATTAGGTATTAAGCTTAGAATTTATTCAACATCCAAAGGAACTTTTATGGTTTAGGTTAGAATAAAAGTTTAAACTTCAAATACCCTATGTTATCATGGCATAAAATTTCCATACCCATATTGACAGGTCTCAATGGTAAAGATACTCTAACAATGCATCATTAAATTAGATTGGTGATGAGAAAAACCAAAATTGCAGCCAAATTAATGACTCTTAACATAGAGTAAGCCCAAGGATAAAAGCCTGGGTCATTGTCTTGGCAATTATCCTGCCTTACTAGTAGGCCACAGGCAGATGGTGCAATCAAGGTTATTTTACAAATATCATGATTGTAATTTTTCTTACTTGTTCACAAAAAAGAAAGGTTTGTATTAGTGTATATATTCAATCTAAAATAGAATGTGAGCTGGAGTTTTTCACCTAAAGGAACCACAACTTTCTAGGGATTTTGAACCTAGTAGTCAAGATTGTTCAAAGACTGTTTGTTATGCTACTACTAAAGAAAAATAAAATTTTGTTTCCTTGTTGGAGTGCTATAAGATAGGTCGTTGAGTCTACCATTTCATCTCCAAAATTTTAAATCATTAGAATAATCCTTGACTAGAACAAGAGATCATAACATAGAATTTATGGACTATGCTGCCATAGTATTAATAGCTTCCAAACTAACCTCTAGTTTCCTCTATTTAATTAAATCCTTACCATTGTTAGAAATTTTTCATGTCTTCCCTGTGTTGCCTTTGTTTGAGTTTGACATGCTTTAGTGGCATCCACAGTTGAGATTCCAAGCACATTGATGTCAATTTGGAGGTTTCTAAATGTTTTGATCTTGATGTTCAATATGACATTTATTGCAATGGTGATCATTGGGAGCTGCTATAATCTCTTTGGAAGTTAATATATAAATTCTCTTAAGATATAAAGATATCTCCTTGAATTAATAAGCTTCTAAAGAATATCAAATATATATTTAAAATTCTTCTAATTTGAGACATATACTTTCAATTTTGTAGTCAAGATGTTAATGTGGTCTTTCCCTCTCAGGCTTGAAGTTGGTTGGGGGCCAGCTTAGTGAAGTATGACTGTGATTGTCACTGGAAAAATTATTAGCAAATTGTGGACCACCCTGATCAATATTCTATTATTATGAGTCCTTTGTGGACTTTGAGTTGCTTTTCTATTGGTAATTTCAACATTAGTTTTCTTCATAACACACTTTTCCAAAGCTAAAAGTTTTCATTCTTTCATTTTAAGTTGTCTTTGAGATAGGAGCTGCAAACAAAGTGATATATATTCTATTTCAGCTAGCATCCTTTTGATTCTCAAATGTTGGTTCATTTTCTTTTGCCTTTCTCTTCTACTTCTAGAGTTTGTGATGCTTTGAGTTTTTAAATTAAAATTTCTTTCCTTCTTTTCGGTTAGAGTGTAGCAAACCCTGTAAAAATGAGTTTTGTTGAGAGTAAAAATGCTTGTCTATACTAGAAACATTCAAGAAGTGCTCAAATGAAGTTTCCAGAGAAAAATCTACTGGAAATATTTCTTGAAGTATCCAGTACATTTCTAGGAAATTTCCATTTTTGAAATGTTTCTAAGCAGGAAATGTTAGGGAGATGGAGGTTTTCAATGTCACATCTCTAGATACAAAATTTAGTTTTCAACTTTGCAAAATGCTTTACTCCATTATAGTTGTATTTTTTGTTCCACGTTTCTTGAGAGTTGACCTTTAGATTGTTCTCCTTTGCTTGAAATCTTCTCATGAGACATTTTTTTTTCTTCTATTTTAGAATAACTTATAATAGTAGGTAAGTCAATTTTCGTAGCTCGAGTAATTACAATTTCCACTTCTTTTGTCCCATGTTCCTTGGCTTCTGTATTTATGTATGCACACCAACATTTGGTTTTCTAGATGATTCATTTGATTGTGATTTTTATGTATAATGCAGATCAAGACAAGCTCAACGCTGTCAATTTGTGTACTTTTTATACTTTTGTTTCTCTGTGTACTATTTTTATACCCTCTTACCAATTTATGTTAAGAACTTTTTTTTGGAATCTTTCTTTCAAAACATAAAACTAGTTCTTTTATTTCCTTTTTTAATTCTTATTTAATGTCTTTCCCTTTTAGAATCAAGAGTGTTGTCTTCGTCAAGTTTTGGTTCTTCAAAGAAAACATTTGGCACAGTACTTATCCTGTTCAGTTTCTAATATCTAGAAGACATTTATTTGGAAGCAATAATTTCTCTATTTAGAGGATTGATTCCTTGATTCCTTTAAACTATTTGCATGGCTATTTCAATTATGTTCCTTTTGGTGCTATAATTTAAGCATTTGAGAACTCCTTTGTTTTAGTCTATCCAGGAACTAGGTTATCAACTTTGAATTAGCTCCTCTGGTGTTAATATTAATTTTGTGTTCTACTTCTTATGTAACCATATAATTGTTGGTGTGAATAATTGTCTTGTACCTAGCTAATTCATTCACTAGGTAAATTAGGGGACATATTCACATGGTTAAGTTTACTTAGGTAAAAGATTCCTTCTAGAAGGCTTAGTTGGCTTATCTAGAACTTATCTTATCTAGCTAGGATGCATCATTTCCTAGGTGATTAGGTTGTTGGTTGTCTCATGTCATAAGATCATGACATTTGTCAACATCATATTCATACCTATCTCTCAACCTTGCCCATATAAGCAAGGCATATCATGTACATTTGTATTCAAGCTTCAATCAAGCAATCAATCAATCTTGCATTGTGAAGCAAGCTTTCTTGCCATTCTCTCTCTTGTGGAAGTGGTTTTGGTCGCAACTGATCTTGGGGGTGTTGAGGAGTCACCATCAACTCCTACATGGTATCAGAGCACTCCAGGTGTTGCAGATTCCTTCCCAGATCTGAGGGTGATATTTTGGCTTGAAGAATTTTGCTAGGTGCAGATTGGGGTTTCAATAACCTCATGGTTGAGTTTAGAAGCTGTCGCAGATGAATTTTGACTGTAAATTCGCCTATATTAGGGTAAAGTTGTTTTTGAAGCAAAATTTTTTTGCTGGAATAACTCCCTGTACGGTACGATTTTCATATTTTCGCAAAAAAATATTTTCAGTGAAATATTTTCTGCGGTTATTATATTAAATTTTTGGGGCAAAAATTTGTGTATATCGGGCAAAATTATTTCGGGCTTATTATTTGTGGTCAAAAGTTTTGGATCAGAATATATTGTAGAATATTCCGCTTCAATAGGTCTGCGTCCACTGGCGGTACACAGTCAGATCTCCTTGAACATCATTGGTCATTGGGCAAATATTACCATCCAAGCTCGTGGCCCTTCATTGGTAGATTTTGCATTGGTTGCTGGGAGATCTGGTACGGCTACATTCACTTGTTGCATCGGCGTTCAGGCTTACACATCGACAGAAAAATCTATATTGTCGGCGTACCTTGCTATCACTCCGGTCTCTGCCGGTCAATCGGTCGCTGCCAAAGCCTTTGCATGCATCTATCCTAGTCCGCGCGGCATCGCTTGGGTTCCATCGGCATTCATTGAATACATCGGCCTTCATTTAACATCAGCAGTCATTGACGGGGTCAGCATTGTGCAAGTGGTCGCTGCCATCGCCTGAGATCTTCATCTCCTGCCATCCGGTCGCTGTCATTCGGGATCTATTCGCCGGCCGAGTCAAGCCCTACGGACCCGTGATTGGCCCATCCTCTGCCATTTTTTTCCATCAAGCATTGATCTGTTGCTAAGGGTACGCTGTCCATCTTTTCGGCGTCCGAACCTGTCTCCACTGCCGTCCTCTCTGCACAACGGGGGTATCGGTGGTCTTCATTATCGACGGGTGGTTTGCATCGGGCTCCCTTTCTTCGGCCTTTATCATCGACGGTCGTATTCACAGTCGGCGTACAAGGGTATAATTTGGTCAGAGTACCTCCTTCTACATCGGCTGGTCAGAGGGTACGAAGTTTTAATTTGCATGTTTGAGCTTTGTATTAAAGATAACTGCCTTTATATTATATGGTCGTTTATATTTGGAAGACTTCTTTTACACAGTTTGTTTTAATATTTGGATCTTCCAATAATATAGTTTTGTAAAACAAAACACCGACCATATAATGTCGACATGGTATTTTAAGGCCGACGGATTTCTTGTATAAGCTAGCGAATATTTTATTTTCCCTTGTATTTGCAACGGTCACATGAATGACCGAATTTTAGCCCTCAAGTGCCGAAATTTTTCACCTCATTAGTCTTTTTAGACTTTGTGTAATTGCCCCAAGTGCCTATTTATAGGCATTTTTTTCATTTTTTCATAACTTTTGCATACGGAGGCGAAATTCTTCAAACGAAATATCGTCGGAAAGGTGAAGACCTGAATTTTTCAGTGGTGCAGATATTTTGCAGAGATTTTTCAGTTTTGTGCCTCTTTTTCCAGGTTGAAGCCTGATCATCGTTTTCTTCTTCTGAGCTTATATCTTTGTGCTCCGATCTCCGATTTTCCCCAAATTTGTGGCACCAGAAAGGTATTCAGGAGTACTTCAGATCTACTCATGCACTTTTGCAGATTTGTTTCCAGATTTTCATATTTTCAGTTTGTAGCTGAATTGATAGTTTGGGATTCATTATTGTAAATTTGCAAAAAAAAAAAGTGCAAATCTTGTTGGGACAAAGGGGTTGATTTCTTGTATTGTGAGGGAAATTTTTTGTTCTTCTCTTGTAATATCTCATTGTATCATGGATTTGACAAAAGTTGTACTTCTAACTCCATATAACTATCATGAGTGGAAATCTGAAATGGAGTTGTTATTGTTAAAATCAAAGTTGCAACGAATCACATTTGGTCAAGATCCAGAACCATAGGGAGCAAAAGAGAAAAGAAAATGGCTTGATAGAAGGGATGAAGCTCTTGGAACTTTGAAGTTGTCCATTTCTCCAGATCTTAGATATCATGTTGCATCTTGCACTCATCCTAATGAAGCTTGGAATACTTTAGAGAGTCTCTTTGGTAAGCCAGATAAGATGAGGAAATTTAAGTTGGAGAATGAACTCATGGGTCTTAATCCTTCAGATTTTGACAATGTCCAAGACTTTTTCTCTAAGCTCAATTCTCTTAGATTGCAGTTATCTAATTGTGGGGTCACTAAAGAGGATGAACAGTTGATACTTTCTATTCTTGCTAAGCTTGGTCCTGATTATTCAGTGTTTGTTTCTACTTTCTATGCTACAATGGATGCTCTTGGCAATGCATACAAAATTCCTTCTCTTGATGAATTTGCAGCTCAACTCACAAGGGAACAAGCAAAGTTGGTACACATGGGCACATTGAAGTCTTCTAGATCTCATGCTCTTGTTGCAAAGGAGACAAAGGATTCAAGTGGCATAGGTAAGAAGCAGAAAAAGGCACCCAAGTCTAATGAGCAAGGTAAAGATTCTCCTCCACATAGCACTCCTGAGTCCACATCCTCTTCTAAAGAGGAATCACCTAAAAAGAAGAAGTCAAAATGTGCATATTGTAAAAGATTAGGACATGATGAGCATAGATGTTATAATAAGAAGATTGATGAACTGACACACCTTCTTCAAAAGAATAACATTAAGCTTCCCTCATCAGTGTCTAGCACTTCTTCTTCAACATCTCCATCGGCAGCTCCATCATCATCATCTAAGTCACAGGACACAAGATCTACTTCTGGGCTACACAAGATGAAAGGACAAGCACTCTTGGCCTCTACAAGTCTTGCATCTCATAGATGGCTTCTTGATTCAGGGGCATCTCATCATATGGCATCTTCTATGGATATGTTCTCTTCTTTTGAGCCTTGTAATTCACCTCATATATTGATGGGTAACAATACATATATGAAGGTAAGTGGGAAGGATTCTATTGATATGGGGGAAGGGAGTTTCAATGATGTACTTTTTGTTCCTTCCTTGTCCACTAATCTCCTTTCTATTTATCAAATTACTCATGGGGGTCACGGTAAAATAGTTGAGTTCACTCCAGATAGAGTGTACATAAGGGACTTGGAGACTAGGGATATTGTTGCTATCGGGATGGTTGATCACTCATCTCGTGTATATTCCTTTTCACATTTTGCTTCAGAAGATGATAATGTTCCTTTGACTGCATCACACACTTCATTGAGTGTGAATCATGATAGTGAGGAGAAGTTTGGTCATCTACACCTTGGTATTCTTGAGACTAGTGCTAAGCTTCCTACTTCTCCACCTCCTGCTCCTTTAGCCATTGATGCTTCTATGCAGCAAGATGATCATAGTTTTTTAGATCTTGCTTTGTGGGATGAGTATTTGACAGGGATTTCTAGCTTGTTCATGGAGTCTCATACTGCAGATTTGGAGGACACACTTGAGGGGATTTCTCTCCTCTTTGATGACAGTTTTAGTACAACTATTATCCCATCTTCTTTGTCTTTGGAGATTGACATTCATGAGTCTCCTCCATCACTTGATTTGTCATGTTTCTTGGTTCAGTGTGACCATGATTCTGT
Source organism: Sequoia sempervirens (assembly GCA_007258455.2). Classification (NCBI taxonomy): domain Eukaryota; kingdom Viridiplantae; phylum Streptophyta; class Pinopsida; order Cupressales; family Cupressaceae; genus Sequoia; species Sequoia sempervirens. The sequence continues at coordinate 130,071,294 of VDFB02353493.1, forward strand.
TGTGGCTCATTCAAGCTTGGCGGATCTTCATCAGTTTTCAGAGGCATACATGTTGAGCATTCATGCTTCCTCCTTTCAGTTGGACATGGAGTGGCTTCATCATCAGCTTATGGATTTGTTTCTTCCTAAGGGAAAATGTGTTGCTTGTAGACATTGGGTAATCTTTTATTTTC
>VDFB02353493.1:130071566-130127265 GCA_007258455.2 Sequoia sempervirens
TTCAACAAAATGAATGTCTTGAAAACCTACATGCACAATATTTGGAGAGAATGTTGGGGTTGTATAGGGGTTTGCCTCGATCGAACCCCCATTTTGGTGTTCCCACCTCCACAAACAACCAAGAAGATAGAGAGAAAGAGTGAAATGAATGAAGTGTGTGGTGAAAGCAAAAACCACTTAGGAGTAGAACCCGCACCACCAATTGTGAGTGATAAAAGCAATCCCTGCTCGAGGAGGAGAACCCATATCGCAAAAGAGGTGATAAAAGCAATCCCCACTCAAGGAGGAGAACCCATATCACAAAGTAAAAATGCAATAAGAAGGGGATATGGAATCCAAAGATGCTCACAAGCATGAAGTGAAGGAGATGAAGTTGTAAGGCTTAAGGAATCCAAATGGAGAGAGAAATGGGGTTGCAAGAGCCAAGAGTGCAAAGAGGGTTGTGAGAATGTGAGAGCTTGAAGCTGCTATGACAAATAAGGGAGTTGTGCAAGCAAGAGAAAGATAGTAGAATTCTAAGATGGAGAAAAGCTAGAATGAAGCTAGAAGAGTTTGGGAGAAGTTAGAAGATGCAAATGGGGTGAAAAGACTGCTTTTAAGGAGAGAAAAGAAGCTTCTCCAGTCACTGCAAGGCGTTCTCGACCATTACAATTGACAAAAGGTGAAGAAAAGTGGAAAACATGCTCAAGGACAATTTTTTGAGTGTTGAAATGTCATAGGATGCTATCACTATGTGTGGATGTCCACGTGATGTGCTAGTGTCTGAACACGTCACGCTACAAAACAACAAGAATGGAAAAAACCCAAGGTTCGATGTAAAGCTGATGTGCGAAGGGTAGCTGTTGAAAAGGAGTGTTGAGCATTCTAAGAAGGGAAAAGGATGATCCAGGGGCTAAAATGAGCCTACACAAGTACTAAGGGAGTGGACACTAAAGCAAGATGCAAGAATGTATGTGAAATTGCAAGGGGTGCAATTTTACTCTTATATAGTTTCAAATTTCCTTCAATACTTTTGACTATTTATTGCAATCATTTCCATGCACCTCACATAGTGTTGCATACATTTTGTAAAGCATGGTAATACTCTATGAGTTGTTTACAACGCTACCTTTATGCATGCTATTCATTATTGTTGTGATTTACATTGTTTAAGAAATGCACACTACATTATATCATGTATAATATGAGCTTTGCATTAAAATGTCAACGCTTAATACAATTGAATGGATGTTGTCATTAAACTTCAATACATACATGCATATCAATATACACACACACACACACACATATATATATACAAATCATATATATATATAACATTACCTCTAAACAATTAAACATATACAATTGTAAAAACATCGACTAACATATATACATGTCACCTTGTCCATTTGATGTTCCCATGCATATGGATAATCCATCCATAAGCATGTGTAGATATGTCTATTTTCCTATACTTATGTATGTCTTTACTCATGTGTATGAGTTCATCGTAGACATGCATATATGTATATATACACCCTATGTATATATCTCAATGATAATACTCATAAAGAAGTAGTTAAAGATACAATGAAACTCAAACAATTAAATCAAGAATGTTTTCACAATCAAACCAAAACCTCTCCTAGTTCACAAACAACCAAACTAAGGTATCTTACCTTTTTCCCATAAGTACTAACTTGACTTGAACAATCTAAAAGTGAGTGTGTGAAAGCTCAATTAGGCTCATTAAGGGTTACCTAACCAAAACTCTTCTCTTGAGTGATACTTCCCCTCTCTTCTGGAGGCATGAACTTGTACCTGCAACCAACTTGGCACATTTGCAATGGTAGTTAGCCGATCACAAAAAAATAATTTGCATTATATACTTCTATAGTTAGAAGTAAGACATATATAAGATCAATTTGAATCAACTATTTATTCATTATATTTCCAATGATTCATAAAAACAAAGTATAATCACATTTATTTCCATCAAAGTTACAAACACACACATATATACAAGTATTTCATCTAGCTTGTTAATAGTAACTAGGTAAATACACAACATGGTGTAACATATCACCCCCTTGTGAATCATCATCCCGAGGATCTTAAGTAGCATACATAGATATAAAACATAACAAAAATATTGTTTTCAAGAACTCTTAAAAGCATGTAAAACATGTGGAAACTTTTTCTCTATTTCAACATAATCTTCCCAAGTAGAAGAATATTTTGCATACTAGTCCCACTAGATTTTGTACTATAGAACCTCTATGTTACATAAGCGAAGATTACGTGTTCTGAGCACCTTAATAGGTTCTATTGTTACCACTCCTTGGTCCCATACTTGTAAATCATTCCAATCAATGACATGATTATCACCTGGTATATACTTCTTTAGGTATGAGACATGAAAGACATTATGCATTCAGGCAAGAGTTGGTGACAACACAATTCGGGAAGCAATAGGTTTTACTTCCTTTAGAACCTCAAATGCACCTACATATCATGGAGCTAGTTTGGATAACTTCCCAAACTTGATGGAACTCTTTTGAGGTTTTACTCTCAACAACACTTTTCCTCCTACTTCAAATTTTTTGAGTACTCTTTTAGAATTTGCATAGCTTTTCTACCTATCATTGGCTTTAGCTAGCCTTTGCTTAATAATTCCAACTTTCTTTTCCATTTCTAACAAAATCTCTAGTCCAAGATGTATCCTATCTGAGCAAGCTTATCCTAGCTTATAGGAGTTCGACATTTTCAACCATACAATGCTTCAAAAGGAGCCATCTTAATCACATAATGATAGGAATTGTTATATGGAAACTCTACTAAATGCAAGTAATCTTCCCACTTGTATTGGTGATCCATGTAATATATTCTTAGTAGGTATTATAATACATGATTCATCCTTTCAGTTTTCCCATCTGTCTCTAGATGATATGAAAAACTTATATTCAATTGAGTTTCAAGTGAGAAAAATAAGGTTTTCCAAAACCTAGATGATAAACAAGCATCCCTATTTGAAATAATCTTCTCAGGAATCCCATGTTAATCTAAACACCTCTTGAATGAATTTCTGAGCTATGATAGGAGATCCATCTGTTAAATTTCCAAGAATAAAATGTGCTACTTTGGTAAGCTTGTCCACTACCACCAAAATGGAATTGTGCTTATTCCTTGACGTAGGAAGACCCTACACAAATTCCATACTAATGAATTGCCACTTACTCTTAGGAACATCATGAGGATACAAAAGACTTGTTGGGTGATGATGTTTAGCTTTCACCCTTTGACACTCTAAGCATCTTGCTACAAATCTAGCAACGTCTCCTTTCATCTCTTTCCAAAAATATAATGGATTCACATCAACCAACATCTTAGTCACCTTGGGTGTCTAGAGTATGGTGCTTCATGCACTTCTTTCCACACTAGATTTCTCAATTCTTTAGAATTAGGCACATAAATTCTTCCTTTAAACCTTAGTAATCCATTAGGTTCAAAATGGAATCCTCTGTACCTTGCATCTTGCAGATTATTTGAGAGTGCTTGCTTAATTTTCTCATAGTACTTGTCACCCTTGGATTTCTACAACACTTGTCCCTTAAAGTAGGTTTGAATGGATACCATTGAGGTGATATGCCTTCTACGACTTAGGGCATGAACAACTTGATTCTATTTTCCCTTGATATAGTTGATATAATTGAAGTCATAATCAGATATCAACTCTAACCATCTCCATTGTCATGCATTCAAATTGGGTTGGGTAAACAAATACTTCAAACTGTGATGATCAGTCTTTAGTTCAAATGAATTTCCAAGTAAATAATGTCTCCACATTTTCAATGCATGGAAAATTTCTACTAACTCTAAATCATGCGATACATAATTATTGACACATCTGTGATGATAATGAAGTCACCCTCTAGATCTGATACTTGTAATATTGGAGTCGTAGTCAACTTCTCCTTAAGTAGATCAAATGTCGCTTGACATTTTTCTGTCCACTCAAACTTCTTTCCTTTCCTTTACAATGAAGTAATAGGAAAATCTATCCTAGAAAATTGTGTAACAAACTTCTGATAGTAGCTAGCCAAATCCATGAAAATTATAACCTTTGGTATGTTCTTAGGTACTGGATATTCTAGAACCACTTTTATTTTAGTTGGATCCACTAAAATTCCCTTAGCTGAAATCACGCGACCCAGATACCACACCTTCTTCTGAAAGAAAGTACACTTAGAGAGTTTTCCATATAAATTTTATTCTCTTAACCACTGAAGAACTATTTCTAAATGTTTGCAATAATCCCCTTCATTCTTGGAATAAATTAAGATATCATCCAAGAATACTAAAAAAAACCTATCCAAACAATCCCTAAATACATTGTTCATCAGGGTTATAAATGTTGTAGGTGCATTAGTAAGTCTAAAAGGTAGGACTATGAACTCATAATTTTTGTATCTAGTTCTAAAGGAAATCATGAAAATGTCTTCATCCTTGATTCTCAGTTGATGGTAACCTGATCGCAAATCAAATTTTTGAAAAACAACCACTCCTTGCATCTGATTGAAAATATCATTGATACATATCAACAAGTACTTATTATTATCATAGCTTTGTTAAGCATCTGATAATCAATACACAAGAACATTGTATCATCCTTGTTCTTCACGAAGATCACTAGCACTCCCTAGGGTGAAACACTGGGTCTTATCAATCCCTTAGATAATAGATAATAACTCCAACCGTGTCTTGAGTTCCATTAATTCCATAGTAGTCATTCTAAAGGGCACCTTAGATATGGGTTTAGATCCTAGTACTATGTCAATGGAGAAAATGAATACCCTCTTGGGAGGTAATCTAGGTAATTCATTTAGAAATACGTCCACAAATTTCCTTAAGATGGGATATTTCTCCATATCTATTTCTCTAGATTCCACCATTTCTTCTTTTCAACCTCTTGAAAATCTTGTGGTTCACAATCCATGGCATTATATTGAGGAGTGACTTCCTTGAATTCTTCTATTTTAACTACAAATAATTGACAACCTTTATTTTTCTCCCTAAGCATTTGCATGGAAAAAATATGTTGCAACTTGATCTCTCTTGGTGTTCCTCTCAACATCACCCAATTACCGAGATCCTCCAGACACTCTACTACTTTGGAATGACAGTCTACTTTGTCTCTATGTTTTTGAAACAAAAAAAATGGGATTTGCTTTATGGTTTAGGACATAGAACAATCCATTTCACAATCATTCCATTAAAGGAAAACCCTAGAGATCTCAATCTAAAGTATACAAAGGAGAAAGATATCTGATAATAGGGTTGTCCTAGGGTATGATTAATGAATAAAGAGGGGTTCACCATAAATCTAGGGCTTGGAAATACTAACGAAATACAAGACCTAATTATGATATGCAAGACCTAATTAAATGACCTAGAAATGCAAGTAAATCAAAACAGAAAATTGCAAAATTTGAAGTGTGCACTTGGAAACCTGTAGAGGCTTGAATGAGGACATGAAATACTAAAAGCACTAGTTTTAATCTTGAGTGGGACTTATATGATAGTTTGGGTGATAATTTAGTCCCAGACTAGGTTTTCTGCACCAAAATTGGAATATGATAGTGCTTATTTTGAATCTCCTAAAACCCTAAAAATTGGTTGTACTGGGACTCAAACGCCCAAGGTGGCATATCAGTCCCAGTGTGTTTTTTTAGAGGATTAATATAATTATTCTCTAGTCTCTTCTCTTTCTGCCACACTTTGTTTCCGGATCTAAAGGCAGTTGGACCTATAGAAGACTGCAGTGACTTGCTTGGAGTGGGGAACAGCTCCAACAGCACAATGAAACTGTAACCTAATCTTCAAAGATCCTTCAAGCTCCAAGAAACCTAGATCCGCAATTACACATGTAAAGAGAAGAAAAACTTGTTGATTGTTAGGGAATAGGGGTTTTCCTTGGTCAAACCCCTTTTAGGTAATTAAACCAAACGATGAAACAATGAGGTATGAACATGAAACATGACATATGGAGCATGAACAGTAATGCTGAATGAAAATGTTATGGGATTATGAAATCCAACCTTCTAACATGAAGTATGCATGAGGGATGTGTAGATCTTGATCTTGAACATAAATATGAGGCTATGCTTACTGAATGGATCTTGAATACCATCCCACCAACTCCTTTTGTAGGATTGATGTGATAATCTTGACATGATGATAAATCTTGGAATTGCTGCAATAATTGATTGAAGAAATATTCCATAGTGAATGCTGTGAAATGCTCTTGCCAAAGCTCTCTTGATTCCTCCTTGGGAATCTTATGATAACTTAGCTCTTGAGTGCCTTGACTTGATATCATGAAGGATTAATGAAATAATGATTTGAGACCTTGTTTATATAGGAAATCCATCTAAGTTATCGTTTATTAGATCCTAGAGGTTGACATTCATAAAATTTGAATTTAAAACCTTGATTTCTTGCTCAAAACCCTAAAAAGGGGCCAAATGGGATTCATACATCATTTGTGCCATAGGGGTCCCACTTGGGTGGGACTCATATGCCCAAGGTGGCATATGGGTACCACATGGCATTTTTAGAGAGAGAAAGTGTTGAGGAGTTAAAAAATTAAGTCTATTTGGTGTCTATGTTAGGATTTCAATTGAAATAAGCCTCGAGATGCATAATATAGGGTCTTAGAGGCCTATTAATGATGATATAAAGGTCTTAAATGCAAGAGGGCCTAGAATTCAATGTGAAAGTGTAAGTAAATACATTTTACAACATTAAATTAAGGCAAGATTAGGCCAATTTAGCTTAAAAGGGCCCTAAATCCAATGTGAATGTGTACAACACATTACAACACTAGATTAAAGGAACATTAAGTCCAAGGGACCTAAATTTAATGTGAAGGTGTAAATGAATACACTTTACAACACCAAATTAGTGTAAAGTTAGGTTTATTTAGCTCAGAAAGGGCCCAAGACCTAATGTGAATGTGTATAACACATTATAATGTACTAGATCAAGGAGACCTTAAGTTCATTTTAACATTAATAATTCCCTAAATTAAGCAAGGAAAATGGATACCTTTTTTGTTTCCACAATTTCCTTAGCCAATTCATTTCTAGAATGACATCATAAGATCCTAGGGGTGCTACATACAAGTTTACTTTAGTTGAAAAAATAGGAAGTTTTACCTTGGCTTCGAACAAGCATTGCTTCACCATTACTCTTGTCTAGTTTTCATACTCAACAACCCAAGAATTTTCAATAAGTCCAACCTTTCTAGACATTTGATTAGCTACTCTAGGTGAAACAAAGTTTTTTGTTGCTCTAGTATCAATAAGTACAAAAATAGGTATACCAAGAAATACCTAGAGTTTCCACTCTAGTGTGACCTAATATTTAGCTTGTTGATTGTCCAATGCTGCATGGATCTTCTGTTGGAATGCAGTTCATTTTGGAGGAAGAGAATTTTTGTGCATTTGAGATCCTAAAGGTTTTTTGGGGCATTGAGTGACATAATGATCCCCTCCACAAGTAAAACATCATTTTACTGGTCCCTTCTTTCTCACAAACTTGTCATAATTACTGACACTTCCTCCAACATTGTTGAAATTGTTGTTGTTTCCACGATGATCTCTCCTTGGTTCCTTCCAATTGTTATGAGATCCCTTATCCTCTTTCCTTTGAGAATCTTGCACTCCATTAGACTTCTTTGGAGTCTGATTCACTCGAGACCCACCAAACTTCTTTTGGTTCTTATTCTACTGGTGGAATGAGATGGATTTAAGCCTTTTCTCTTGCTTGATTTCCTTTTCATATACTAGACCCATAGTGGTTGGACCATGTACATATAATTCATGACCTATTGAGCTATTCAATCCCATGATGAACTTTCTAGTTCAAATTGTTCATCCTTCTGATACATTGGCATGTACTTCAGAAGATGAGTGAAATTTTCCTAGTATTCATTCACTGACATATCACCTTGCTTCAAATTTTGGAAAGCAGTAAGCTTTCAGTCATAAAAGAGTTGGGGTAGCCATAATTTTTAGAATATTTCAACAAACTCATTCCAAGTTGACTTTAGGGAACTAAGACCAAGTTCCATATTTTTGTTAATCCACTAGTTAGAGGCTTCTCCTACTAACTAGAAGGCACCCCAAACAACTTTGGTGACCTCAAAATAGTTTCTAATTTCAAAATATTTTTCCATTTGAACTAACCAAGCCTTAGCCTCATCTCCACTAGTGTTTCCCTCAAATTTTGGTGGGGTAACTTTTCTCCTATTTGTTGTGCAGTTTTTGCACACACGCCCCACTAAAAGCAGGGACCCTCTTTTGCTTTCACTCTTGTTGTTTTGGCCCTTTAATTTTGGGGATTTACATTGCCTTGGCATGAGCTTAAACACTTATCTTTCTTGCTTAAGTCATTCCCACAGGTTGCATTTTGAAAATCTTAAGTTCTGGGCCAAGTTCGGGATTTTGCTCCAATTCAGGATTTTTCGCCCCATCCGGATTTTCCCAGATTTCATTCAAAGTCCGGCTCAGTTTAATTTACACCGTGGTTCAGAGATTTTTGGTCTTCACAGAATTTCGCCTGGGCCGGATTTTTCCAGAATTTCGTCTTGTCGTCGGTTTTTTGAATTTAGTTGATTTTTGGAGCTTTATGCCATTTTGCTTTATCATTGGCGGTGTCCTGTTGAGTTGGGATATTTGATCCTGAGGTACTTGGCTTGTTGTGGCATACTAAATTTGTGAATTATTGATTTGGTTGTGATTCCCTCGGCGTTATCATTGTTGTTGCTTGCTTGAGCATTCAAGATTGTTGTTTGTCTTTGCTAGAGTTGACTGGCATTTTATTCATGGTATGTGTTTATTGCCCCATTTCGATTATCGAATGTGAGTAATTCTTTCTGTTGGGGCATATTTGGAATTCATAGTCCTGTATATTTGAGTGTCTGTGGCTTGGGTTGCGTGATATTGTCTAATTTATGGTTTCCCAAGTAAGTTTCAAGTTCATTCTTTCATTCACATCTAGAGATAGCTTGCTTGTGGACCGTAAATAACCTTTGTGAGAACCCAACAGTCGAGTTATCTGAGTCCAAGCTTGCTCTATGCATTAATGGTCAAAATTTAGGGTTTCATGCCTAGGGCATCACCATTTCGTCTTAATTTGATTTTGAGTGAACCTAGAATTCAAGGAAGATCTGTGGGAGGTTCAAGTTAAACTGGTTCCATACCCAGGGTCCTCAAATTTGTGATCATTTGATCAATTTGAGTGAGTGAGGTTGAGAGAAAATGATGGTATTTGGCAATTCAAGATCTTCGTGGAATTCCTCTTCGGCCGAAATTCCTCGACATTCTATTTTCTCTTAGTTTCCTCAAGATTAGTATTTTGGGATTTTACCTGCTTGGCGGATTTTCGGCTCCCTCGAATTTCCAAAGTCTTTGTTCTTTATTTTTTTCGAAATCCTTAGCGATACAGCAAGCCGTTTGCAGGGAATTTGTCAACATACGGATTTCACAGTTAGTGGAAAACTAAAAGGATTATCAAAGATAACATGACTTATTGTTAATGAATGACTACTACATTTATAGTTGATTGATGATTTAAGGATGTATCATGTTGTTTATTACTCTGATTGTAGTTGATTAAAATGATTATTGTGGGTGCTTGTTGTATGGCTACGAAGGAATCGGTATTTGGATTTCCTCGAAATTCCCTTCGGCAGTTTTGGCGGAGGAATTGAAAATCCCTAAACTTTGAATCTAAAAGTGATTTAGCGATGTTTATGGGATTGATTTTGATCTTTTGTAGATTTATTTGAATGATGAATATATTATTTGTGATAGGATGAATTGATCCTCAATGTTATAATGGTATTATTGATGAGTGTGAAGTTTTCTTGAGTCATGGAGCTGAATTTAGCAGAGTGATCGGAGATTGAATTGATTGAAGATGGTTTAAAGTCTTTAATGAATTCCACAATGGTTGACCTAGAGAGGAAATTTACAGTGTTGATTACTCCACTCTTGGCCGACTTGGATGGAATCTTCCTAAAGGTGTGTGATCAAATAGATAAAGATAGAAGGTAGTAGTTAATACGGGGATACATTGAAATTTGTGCTTCCCTTTAATATTCATTCATTATCCTTCACATGCATTGGTTCAAATTTTATTGGAGATCCCAAGCCGACCTAGATGAGTTCATGCATTTAATGCAATTTCATCTTATTTCAAATTCTCCTTGGGCTGACTTGTTTGTGGCTATTTTATTATTGTAAACCCTAGCTTGGCTAACATGCTTTGGGGGTTCTCTATAAATTTGGCATCCACCTTGCCCTCATTATGAAAACATATATAAGATACATAGATAGAAATTAGATATAACGTTTTGATACAAGGCAAAGATGCGTGGAAGTTAAGAAGTTAATCGAATTTGGAACAAATGTATAACACATAAAACATTGAATTGATACTGAAATTGAAATTGATTCAATACAATTGAAGCATTGCTTGATTTTGTAGTGATCTCTTTTGTGTTGGAATTATCTTACGCGTTCTTGATTCTATATCTTTGAAATTGATCAAAGTTATGATGTATACATTAGACATGATTCAGTAGTGTTTATACACGATGCTTGCCGTGTTTGTAACTTTCGAAATCCACAGTCCATGCTTTCGCGGTAGTTGATTGTTGGATTGTTTACCAAGAGATGCTTTGGACTTTATATTCAATTGTGTATGCGTTCAATTATGGGGTATTATTTCAATTGCAATTGGGATTGTCTTAGATGAATGTTCTGATCTAAAATCTCTATGCAACCAAGATTTACCTTTATTTTGTGAGATCAGAGTTCTATGCGGAGTTAATGGGAATTAGTTGTGAGGATTAGTGCATTCAGTATTTCACATCATTTGCGGTAATTATCTTAGGAGTGGATTTAATTTATACGGAATCTCTTTTGAAACTAATATTTTCATTATTTCTTTATTAACTTGGATTTAGGTTAGATTTAGGATTGAAGTATCATCCTTGCTAGATCGATAGAATTATTAAAGATTCAGTATTTGCTTGTAGTAAGGTTCCATTGTGATTACCAACATTTTCACATTTATCACTGAGTTGTTTATGCATTGTCAAGACCTGACATTAGAGACCTTGGGGTTATCTCTTGAGGCTTGCTGATAGAGATTTACCTTTCAAGAGAGATAGGATATTATATTCTGTCTAAGTTGTTGCTGTGCATAAAACATCATCAACACTATCCTTAGACATCTTAGTTGCCCATGTTTCCTTTTGCTACTTTCAGATTTGGAATGAGATTTTTCTTCCCTATGTTGAATTGATTGATTATGGTCATGAGAATTTTCTCCTTCATCCTCATTAGGTATTTCTTCCTCATCATCTATCGAGACTTCCTGCTCTTCTTTCTTCTTTCCTTTCACTTCTTGTTGAAGGTTTTCTATCCTTTCCCTAGTTTCATCCATGATGGCCAAAATGTGGTCCAGCTTGGTTTCAGTATTATCTGGACCTTTTCCAACTTCTTGAATTTATCCATGATTAGTCCTTGTTCTCGCCATCCTTTCAAGAAAAGGTTAAACCTAAAGGTTCATCTAGATTAGATCCTATCATGGTTTACTTTAATATGTTGAAATTTTTTCAAAAGAGCAAATATTCACATACAAAAAAAATTATTTTTCTCACAAGTTTTGATATATAAAATAATTTTTCATTTATTCATAAGGATTTCAATATCCCTTCATTTACATTGAATGAATGTTCAATTAGTCAAGAGGAGAGTATCCATTGGATTCACTCTTAGATACATAACTCAATGGGGTATACCCCTTAGATTTTTGTTCATCTCTTATTTTCTCTTCTTTATCCCAAAAAGGATAATATCCCTCAAATTTATCTTTCGATACATAATTTCGAGGAACATATCCCTCTAACTCACCCCTTGAGGCTATAAAAATTATTTCAGCCATGGGTAAAACACGAGGGTATCTAAAAAACATAGCTAGATTGATGCTACATTTTGAGGGCATATCCCTAGAAAGTGATAATAAGTCCAATTTTTTCTTGAGAGATATGAGGTAAATAGTTGAATTTGGCTTCATTTATCATCTTTCTCTTCTCTTGGATAATTTGTGATATAGTGTGACTAATTGTCTCAGTATCACTTAGCTAGATGGTGTTGTCATAGTTAGTTCCCTCTATGGTATGAATAAGGGATTCCTTTTCCTTCTTGGCCCTTAGGTAATGCTCATTCCCAATTACTTACTTTCTTGCAATTAACCTGAGACACACCATTTGGGCACAATAATTTCTAAACATTAGAATCATATAACATTGGAAGGGAAAACATAGCGAACACCTAGGTTCCAGAGCTGAACTTGGTAGCTCTGATACCACATGTAACATGCCCATTTCTCAACTCAATAATATTTTCTATGTTTTACCACAAGGGAATTTAAACTAATTTCCAAACACATAGCAATGCAATTTTTCTTTTCAAAACAAGCTAATATTCACAATTGATATAGCAATAATTCATCTTTCTCATTTCATTCAATGAAATGTAAAATCTTTTCAAAGAAATCATTTCATAAAATAGATACAAAATACATTTTCCATCTTTCAAATAAATAGATGCCAGATACATACATAGCTCATCTGAGCTTCAATGGTACTAGAAATACAAATGACCTAGGAAATCCCCCTTCAAATATTGGCTCTCTGATTAAGAGGAGAAGCATCACTCAAGCATTTTTCTACCATCCACAAAATTAATATGGTCCCTCACACATCTACCACATATGGTAGGATGGCCTTACCCTGTGACAAAGAGCTTTGGTCTAGAAACCTCAAAATACTAGCCAATCTTGAGCTTGGTGTTGTGTCATACATAACTAGAACTTTACCATATAGTGTCTATATTCTACGTGTCTGACAATCCTAGACTAGCATGCTAAAAGGTAACACAATGAGCTAATGGTGTAACCATTGAAAAATTACACCACTTTAGCCAGAGTATTCATCACCCTAATTTAGAATGGATGCCACACACTCATCAACCAATCTAGCTCATTTTTTATGACCATTCATAGTCTATAGGCTGCCTTGCCTTCTAGTGGATTCAAACCCTAATTTCAAGAATGCTTATATACTCTAGAGTTCACTGTGAGCTCATCTAGCTAAGGCAGCTATGTTTCAAGCGACCTATCTTCTGGAATTTGGCTTTAGCTATAGGAATCCACTCTGAGCCAGTATTTGAGTACTTCTATATATATGCACTTGCTCCTAATATGGAGTATATTTTGGAAACCTTAAAAGAAATGGGGTCCAAAAGAATTTAAAACAGAATGACTTTTCAATTTTCACATGGGTTGAAAAAAGAGCTTTCCTAATAACATCGTCTTCCAAATAAATAAAATAAAAATCATAGAATCATTCCAAAGTCATTCAAAGTATAAAAGAGAAAGATTCAGCATGCCTGTAAATGCAAAGCTCCAATTCAAACTAGTTGGTTTCCAATCCTAGTCTCCTCAAATCAGCTTTCAACTTAGAAACAATCACTTTGAATCTTCCCAAATACCCTCACAAAATCTCTCAATAAAACTCTTACAAAACCTCTCTCAAACTCTCTCACAAAAATTAGAAGAATAGGGCAATATTTAGAAAATAATACAGAAGAGATAAAATATGCTTCATCCCATACAAGATGAAATAACACCTCTATTTATACACAAAAATAAACATCTAAAGGCTAGAAACATGGTAATAGATTTGAAACTTTTCAGCTAGTTTGGTTGACTCAACAAAGTAAAAGGTGTCAAATTACAAACTTAAGACTCAAATATTGCACAAAAAATTGCTTCTATCATGGACAACAAGAGTATAATTTAGATAGGCAAGGTAAATAATCACATAGGTCAACTCTTTATTTGCTATCATCTTTTGAAATTTAGCCTCCATCGCTGGACAAAGCTCTCAAAATAAACTTCTAAAGGTATGCAGTTATTCATAATTTGGCACCACATAAATTTCTTACGTGTTATTTGGTGTTTTAGATGAAAGACCAAGTCAAAGCTTTTAAATGTGTTTCAAATTTCCTTCAATACTTTTGACTATGTCTTGTAATCATTTCCAGGCACCTCATGTAGTACTACATACATTTTGCAAAGCATGGTAATACTCTATGAAATGTTTACAATGTTGCCTCTTTGTGTGCTATTCATTATTGCTACACTTTACATTGTTTAACATATGCACAATACATTAAATATATTATTTCTATAGTATGCACATTGCCTTAAAATATCAGCACTTAATATATATTTAGCGCTTATTCAAACATTATAATATATCTATAATATACATATATGTATGGTATATATATCTATTTTACATATATATATATATATAAATAACTTAACATGTTATTATATATATGTATATATAAGTATATATATTAACTTATACGATTATATAAATATATGGCATTCGATATTCAAATGCATAAACTTATATTCATTTATTTCCAAATGAATATTGCTCATGTATATATATATATACATACATGCATATCAATATATATACATCGTATATATATAACATTGCCTCCAAAAAATTAAACATATACAATTGCAAAAACATTGATTGACATATATACATATATATACATGCTGCCTTGTCCATTTGATGTTCCCATGTGCATATGTGTAATCCATCCATAAGCATACATAGATACGTCTATCTATGCATACTTATGTACATCTTTAATCATGTGTATGAGTTCATCATATACATGCATATATGTATGTATATATACATCCTATGTATATATCTCAACGATAATACTCATAAAGAAGTACTCAAAGATACAAAGAAACTCAAACACTCAAATCAAGAATTTTTTCACAATCAAACCAAAACCTCTCCTAGTTCATGAACAACCAAACTAAGGTATCTTACCTTTTTCTCGTAACTACTAACTTGACTTAACCAATCTAAAAGTGAGTGTGTGAAAGCTCAGTTAGGCTCATTAAGGGTTTCCAAAAAAAAATCTTCTCTTGAGTGATAGTTCCCCTCCCTTCCAAAGGCATGAACCTATACCTACAACCAACTTCGCACATTTGCAATGGTAGTCAGCCAATCACAAAACAATCATTTGCATTATATACTTCTATAGTAAAAATTAATACATACATAACATCAACCATTCATTCATTATATTTACAATTATTCATTATAAAAAAGTACAACCACATTTCGTTCCATCAAATTTACAAGCACACACACATATATACAATTATTTCATCTAGCTTGGTAATAGTAACTAGGTAAATACACAACGGGGTGTAACATATTCTCATTGTGGTTTTTCCATCTTAGATTTTCATGTATATCTAGTGTTCATGTGTGTGATTTCTACTTTTATGTGTTGTTTAATTATGTGGGATATGCTATGAACTATATATTCTATAATTATTGCATAAGGTTGAAGTTGAGAAGTTTGATTTGATTTGATCTACTGAGTCACCCCCCTCTCAGTAGATTGTGTGCCCTTCAATTGGCATTAGAGAAAGGTTCCTCTGTAGAAGTTTAATAGCTTGAGGTTGATAAGGGATGACACACTCAGCTACCCAAGAAGCTTTGTCTGCAACTATGGCACCTCTAAATTTGATGGATCTAATTATTCTTTTTAGAGTTTCAAAATGGAAGCTTACTTGATGGACCTAGGTCTTGATGTTTGGACATTAGTTGTACAAGGATATGTGATTCTTGCAAATCCTCCATTGAATCCTGCTAGAGAGAAGGCTTATGAGAATAATGTTAAATCTAGGAATGCTATTTTGTGTGGTTTATCTAACTCTAAATTTGTGAAGGTCATGTAGTGCAAGAAAAAGAAGGATGTATGGGATAAATTACATACTATTTATGAATGAGATGATAAGGTGAAAGGAGAAAAGCTACAAACTTATAAATCTTATTTTTAAAGTCTAAAAATGAAGGAAGAAGAAAGCATTTCCAAATTCCTACTCCAAGTTGATGAAGTTGTCAACTCCATTAGAGGTCTTGGTGAAGAATTGAAATAAGGTATGGTTGTGAAAAAGGTACTTAGATATCTTCCTAGAATATTTGATTAGATAAATTCTCCATTGTCAAAGAAGCTATGGATTTGAATGCATTAAATATGGATAAGTTACATGGAATATTGATTAAATTTGAAATTCAAGATTTGAAAGTGAAGACTCTAAGAAACAATTTGATAAAGTTTCATTTGATCTAGAAGAAGCAAATTTTATTAGGAAACTACAAAGAGGCTCCAGTAAGTACAAAGGAAAGTTACCTTTGAAGGGTTTCAATTGTGGTGAAGTAGGATATTTTATGGCTAAGTGTCCCTATAAGGGCTCTAATAATACTGAGAAAAATAATAGAAATAAATCATTTCAGAGATGGAATAAAGGTCAAAGGAAACATAAGAGTTTCTACACTAATGAGGAAGACGACTACTCTATTGATGAAGAGGAAGATGAAGATCTCTATGGAGACGAAAAAGGAAAGGTTGTATTCATGGATTTTGAAACTATTGAAGAAGATGTTGTAATGAACTCTGATAATAATGAAGATGAAGTAGAATTAGTGGAAGAATTTATCAATGTTGGAAGGGAAATTAAGAGGTTGAAGAAGAGAACTATAGAAGAAGTGAAAGCTAAAGAAAAAGTGTCTCAAGATTTAGAGAAAGTAGAGAAGATGATTTTTGATCAAAAGATTTAGAGAGAAGAAGCAAAAAGGATTGAAGAAGTCCTATCCATAAAAATGCTATCAAGAGACAAAGATTGTGAGAATCTTGAAGAAAAAATTGTGTCAATAAGAAAAGAGCTTGAGAAATTAAACCAACAACTACAGATAAATTTTAGAAAAAATACTGATACCCTAGATCAGATTTTAGAATCTCAGAGATCTCTACATGTCAAAACCAAAATTGGTCTGGATGATAAGAAGAACAAGGTGGTTGTTAATGATAGTCTAGAGGTTACTAGTTTAAAAAGTACAAAGTCAGAAAAGATTACTACAAGTGATGGAAGCAAGACATCAAAATGATTTCTTTATTCAAGTGCATCTATAAAAGAAAAAAAATTGGAAGACAAGGACAAAATCCTAGGTTCTGTAATGGTGTAAAACCACACCCATCGCAATTTCACATACATTATTGTATCCAATTTGGTTTCCACTCCCTTAGCAACTTGTGTAGGCTCATTTTAACCCCTGCATCAGCCTTTTTCCCCTCTTAGGATACTTAGCACCCCTTTTCAGCAACTACCTTCATGCGTCCACTTTGCATCGAACCTTGGAATTTTCCTATTCTTGTTGTTTCATAGTGTGATGTGTTTGGACACTAGCGCACCATGTGGACATTCAAGAGCTGCACTAGCGTCCTGTGATGTTTCAATGCTCAAATAGTTGTTTTCAAGCATGTTTTCCACTTGTCCCCTCCTTTGGTCGGTGGTAACGGCTTGAGATTCCTTGTAACCGCTTGGGAAGCTTCTTTTCTCTCTTTATATGATATCTTTTAAGTCTTATGGCTCCTTCTATGTACTTCTAGTTTCATTCTAGCTTCTAACTTCTCTCTAGCTTTGTCTCTAGCCTTCTACTCTCCAACTTTTGTTTGCACAACTTCATACAACTTGTTACAATAGCTTTAAGCACTTTCAAGCTCTCTTGGAAGATTTCTCTACAACACTCTTGGATCTTGCAGCTCTATCTCCCTCTCCTTATGCAACTATTCTTGTGAGCATCCTAGCATTCCATAGCCCCTATCATTTGCATCCTTACTTTGTGATACAGGTTATCCTCCTCAAGTGGGGATTGCTTTTATCGCCTACATTTTGTGATATGGGTTCTCCTCCTCGAGCGGGGTTTACTTTTATCACATCACATTTCCTTGCTTCTCTCACTCTCTCTATCTTTTGGCTATCTATGGAGGTGGGAACACCAAAATGGGGGTTTAACTAAGGAAAACCCCTATACAGCCCCAACATTCTCTCCAGATCTTACTCATGTAGGTATTGAAGATATTCATGTGTTGTAGGCTTCATCACTTGCGTGGTTGTGAGCATTTCCTTTATATCTCTTGTTCTCTTTATCATTTCTATTTCACTCCATTTCAACTTTATTGCATTATGTTATTTTCTAGTACTGGGTGGGTGCATGAAGTTGGGTAGCAATTTTGTGGTCACTTTTTAAAAAAAAGTGTGAAAACTAATAGCACGAGTATGTTATAATGCATTCGCATTAGTGCATGTTAAAAGAAAAAAAAAAGTGAAAGTCATTCATTTTCACATCGACTATTTTTTTGTTCTACTCGTGGCCAAAACCACCAAATTTTGTGCTCGCATTATAGGAGGAAGTATTGTGCAAAAATTTCAACAATGGTTGCTATTTCTTTGCAAGGATGGCACCACAATGATGAAGAGGTGGGAGAGGTAAGTATTGTTTGCTATTTGTTTTGAATTTCTTAGTTTTAGGTTATATTTGATATATATTTTTTTGAATTTGTAGGAGATGCAAATGAACCCACAAACCCTCAAAATCCTCAACAATAAGAGTAACCAAATCCTCAACAAGAAAATCAAACTTAACAACAACCTCCTCCACCAATCACTCAACACCCTCTTGGCACTCAAAAAAAATTAATGAGTGAAATTGAGAACAACAAAAAACAAATTGAGGATTTTATTAGTAGGTTGAGTGATCCAAATGGTTCAACCACAAAAAGAATGACCCTAGCAAATTCATTGAAAAATATGTTAAAAAATGTAGATTCAATTAGCAAACAAATAACTAGATGGCAAGATAGGAGGCAGGTGGCTAGGGCATATTATGCGGATAAACTATCATATAAAAAAGTAAAGGATTTAAAAATTACAAAAGGTGATTTGTGCTCATTATTCATTGACCCACGCATAAATCAAAATCTTAGCCTCAATGCGAAGAGGTTTCCTATTTATTGGTGCCACCACCAAGAGATTAGGAACCATTTTTATGATAGGTGGTACATGGTCTTTGATGACCGACTGTGCAACAATTGTGAAGTCCCCCAATATTTTCTTAGGAAACTATACAATGAGTTTATATTGAACAAAATCCCAAATTATTTTGATATGAGGGACTTCTAGGGGAGAGGTTGGGGGTCAGCTCAGGATAGGCCTAGTGCACAACCAGATCCTATGTGACAAGGGAGATGAGCTCTCGCTAGGCCGCCTCATGAGCACATTGTTATGCCTGCCATCGTGAAGGAGAGTGTTTACATAGAGAATTTGCATGCGATCAACACTTTGACCCAGACTGTCATCCATCATACTATCCCTATTCCACAACACCATCCAGGGGAGTCTTCGAGTGGTGGCCTTCAAACCCATGTGTGTCAATCTTGCAGGGTGACTTGTTCATATGACCCCACCGACACTTAGGAGGCTACTACATATGATTCATATGCAGCTATGGAGATGGAGAGGTAGGATGGAATTTTGTATGATGCGTATGGAATTGATACTCAAGTAAAAGTTAGCATGTTCATTGAATTTAATTTATTAAATTTCAATTTTGAAATGCAAGATTAACTAATTTAGTTTTATGATTTTAATAGGTCACAGTGTTGAGATTGGATATGCCGGCCCTCCACCTACTTTTTCTATAGTACACCTATTGGTGGGGTATGTAACTAGTAAACAAAATTTATAAATTTATTACATGTTAATAGTATTGTTTTACGAATGGTATTTTAATATGTGATTTTGGATGTTGAATAGGGTAATATTGGAGATTTTGAGGGAACACCTCCTAGTGCTAGAGGATTTACTCAAACCTACACGCAGGTGATAGAATAAAGAGTTTAACTAATGAATTCTACTTAATAGATTTTTGTAGTTTATATTCATATTGTAGGTTACGTTGCATTGTACATCATTCAAACTCAAAGCATTACTTCACATTCCATACCTAATAACTAGATGTTGATAGATGAAAAAAATTCAAATATAATATAGTTGTTTAGAAAGTCAACATAAGCAGTGATGCAATTACTTCACATGGAGGCATGTGCTTGCAAAGGTGCACTTGCACGACAAACTATGGATGCTTGGAAAAAATCTATGAAACCATAATAGTAAGCAATAGCATACACAAGGCAGTTAGTAGTTTGAAGAAATGCCTCGAAGAAATATAGTCTCATGGTGATGGAATGTACCATGAGACCACATTTCTTCAAGGCATTTCTTCAAACTACTCACCACCTTTTCTATGATACCACATTTTTCATACATGTGCACCAAAGAATTTTATCAAACTACTCACTTCCTTCCTACTATGGATAAAATCCTAAAATAGGTGTTTTCCAACAAACTATGGAGGTTTGGAAAAATATCTATCAAAGCATAATAGTAAGCAATAATACCATAGAGAAGGAAATGAACTTTTTGAAAAAATTCTTGAAAGAAATGTGGTCCTATGGTGATGGAATGCCATGATGTGCATTTTTTTGTAATGGCATTCTATCACCACAAGACCCCATTTCTTTTGAGTCATTTTTTCAAATAGTTCATTGCCTTCTCTATGCCACCACAATTATCGTACATGTCTACGAAAGCATTTAATCAAATATTTCAACGGCTTCCTATTATGGGTAAAATCCTAAAAGCACGTCCTTTTGAACAAGATATGGATAGGGAAAATAGTAAGCATGATAATCAAAAATATATAGTTTAATAAGTACTCAAAATTTTGTTCATTAGATCTCATACATTACAAGTCATGACATGGATCACTATTGTAACTTTTTTGTGATTGAATAATTTGTTGTTTTATTTTCAAATGTTGGAGGCAGAAACACCTCTAAATGTTACGAGGAAAATGGATATCAATGTTTCATCCACTATACAATCCTCGATGGCTTTGACAGGGGAGGTATGAGGAAAATTACTAAATTTCAATTTACATTCGTTGTTATAGATGTTAGTTCTAGTGAAAAATCAAACCATTATTGATTTGTAGTTTAATTTCTATTCGGATGGTTTATATAGGGCTTGAGCATGCCTCAACATCGACGTGCAAATATTTCCCTCGTGGAGAGTGATTGTGAGATGGACGTAAGTGATTATTTTGTTAAATATATCATTTTTTATAATGTAATTTCTATATATTAATGTCTTTACTTATTATAATAGTTAAAAATTCACTAAGAACTTAACAGTACTAGGAGGAGCAGCAGGAGCACTCCTCAAGTGTAGCACAAATGAGTGACATACCTATCACCATTTGATCGATAAGCAAAGGGAAAGAGTTTATTTCGAGAGCCTGGAGAGCAATGACTTTTGATTCCAGAGCCCTTTGTTGTATGCCTACATGGCAATTTTGTACATATTTTGTATTGGATATATTTGACATTATATGCCTATATGGCATTCTTGTAAGCCTATATGGCTATTTTGTACCTATATTTTATACTTATATCGACATATATTGATGTATGCATACATGGCTATTTGGCTAATACAAATATTTTTTATTGATGGTGTCCATATTTGCATGTTATAAATTCATGGTTCAATAGATATGAGTTACGTATATTCAAGTGTATACTTTACAACTTATGTGTATAATTTGTGACTTACATGTGTTCCAATGTATACTTTGTGACTTACACGTTTTCATGTGTATACCTTGTATTCTTGCATATAATTTGTATTAAGTTGTGCATACGATGTATTTATGTGTATACTTCAAGGCATACATGTTTATGACTACTTGTGCTTCCCTTATTCACATGTACATTCTTGACTTATTCACGTGTATACTTATTAATTGGTTAGCTCTAACATTGATCATTGTTGTCCTTCATGATTTGTCTTGAATAAATTAATTTATTGATGGTAAACAACTTTATCTAAAAGAAAAAAAC
Source organism: Sequoia sempervirens (assembly GCA_007258455.2). Classification (NCBI taxonomy): domain Eukaryota; kingdom Viridiplantae; phylum Streptophyta; class Pinopsida; order Cupressales; family Cupressaceae; genus Sequoia; species Sequoia sempervirens. Next base: position 130,093,544 of record VDFB02353493.1, read on the forward strand.
ACATTTTCAATTGGTATTCTATGAAATGATTGATAAAAAGATTCTAATATATTTAATCCTTTGATTGGAAAAACTCAATTAAGAAAAGGATACATAATCTTCACAACACTTGCAAAACATAATATTTAGAGTAGATGAAGTAGTCAACTTCTTGACACATTATCTATGTTACCATGTTCTTCTATTTTAGCCCTGGTTTTGGTCTTTGTTTGCTCAAGTGGTGTGGGTTCTAGTTTAGTTCGCCTATGGGTTCGACTAGGGTCCCTCATTTTTAGGTCTAGTTCACCCAGGTAGAAACCAAGAGAACCCAGGTAGAACCTAGACAAAACCTAGGTAAACCAAGATAGAACCTGCATGCATAAGCATCCAAAAAAGTGTTTTTTTGAACATTTTTTGAACGTTTTATGGAGTTTTACTTTGACCCACACCCAAGGGAACCCTAAAAGTGACCTCTAAATCACTTCAAACACCTTAAATACCTCATTCTTATTCATTTGTTTTGCAAACAAGCATTTTCATTCCAAGAGGATGAGCTTTTATTTTTGCTTGCTAGATTGAAAGCGGATTGTGACACAACTTTCTTTTTTGAAAATTGTTTTACATCATTGAACTGAGAATTTATCACACATCTGTAGAGAAACAAAGGAATACTACAAACTTAAAACACATTACACTTCTGTTCTCACTGAATTGATGTACTCTCCAACATCTCTCTTCTCTCATGCAAAGAGTTAGAACTGCTTGGCCATGCCTTTGCATGATTCAAGAAGTTTTTCTCTTTTTAACAATGCCAAAAGCATGGTTGCATACAAATTATGCAAAATAATTTTCCTTTTAGATTAGCAATGCATGGAAGTTTCAAAAAGTATCCTTGATATTACAAAAGGATATGTGTTTATACACTTCAATTGTGTAGTCACCCTTTGGTTCTTTGAAAGAAAAATTTGCCTATGCCATTGTTACATTGCACAGGTAAACCAAATTTTGTATTGTGGAGCTATATTAAGCTACCACTCTCAAGACCAATGTAACAATGATACAAAATAATGTTTGAAACTACAAGAAGGCATAAAAATGGCTAGTGTACTAAACAAATTCTTATGATTTATGAAGAATGTTGATAACTCTACTTAGTTGGATTCTTTTTTCAAAATCATACAAATTGAACCCTAGCATCAATAGACTATGTATATCAAGCTACCACAATTCAAGTTTCAACGATGAATATTTACCATGCATTTTTTAAATGACATTCAAATTTATGGTGGTTCTGTTGTTCATATGATGTTATGTGATATTGTAATCCTAATTCATGCTTCTAGGCTGCATACATACATACATATATATATAGTTTTTTGTACCAACGAACCCAAAACGAACCGAACCCCCCTCCAAAAAAATTTGGCCTAACCGGAAAAATGAACTCCTAAACCTAAACTTGAACCTCAGAAACTATTCCAACACCCTTTATTCTTCCTACACAAACTTAATTGACCACCAAATTATGCTACCTCTTGACTTTACCCACTTTTACTCGCTCAAACCTCTCTTTTTCATTCAAAACCCTTGTTTTCCCAACTAGGGCATCATGCCATAACATACATTTTACCTCCCATGTCCTTGCAAACCTTTTGAACACATCAAAATGCAAAACCTCACCCTATTTGCAACCTATTCTAACTTATTTTCAACCAATTTCTTCTTTTCTCCTCTTCTAGCCTTGCTTTTAAGGGGCCTCAATTCTGAATTTTCAACAAGGGTAGCATTAGTAATATCTTCCAATGCCTTTACCAATGCTATTTTCTTATTCCTACTCCCTATCATACTTACATCAGACCCATATCACCAAGACACAACCTAAACAATAGGTGGAATGACCTATTTCAAAATATTACACTCGAACCCTTAGGGATCAATCTGGTTGAACGTAGCTCAGAGCGATTCTGTGTGTTTGGATGCAAAAGAGGACCATGCCTAGTGTAAAAATACCTATTTGGATGTGTTGGAATAGTCCATTTGGTCACATGAGTTGTAGAACGAATGTTGCACTACTTTGCAACTTTCCACTACTTGCATTTGACACTTTTTCCATCAACTGAAAACTGGACACCATGGGAAAACCACTCTGAAATAACAAAAACTGAGAGAATTATTGTAGAGGGGTCCAACATAATTCCATAGGATCAACCGAGAAGTTTCTAAATGCCATGGTATCCAACTAATAGCATGCTGAAGTTTGCAGTCATTTTGCACTTTGGACCCTAAAGGGATCGATCCGGTTGAACGTAGCTTGAAGTGATTCCATGTTTGGGTGTGAAAGAGGACCATGCCTAGTGTAAAAATACCTATTAGATGTGTTGGAACAATTCATTTGGTCACACGAGTTATAGAACGAACACTAGTAGAATTTGACAAATAAATGACTATGTGACTAAAACTTTTAGTCACATGACTAACACTAGTAGTATTTAGAAAATAAATGACTATTTTGGTCATTTATAAGTGACTAATTTGGTCATTGGGTAAAATCACAACTAAATGACTAATATTAGACAAATAAAAATGACTAAATAAATGACTAATATCAGACAAATAAAATTGACTAAATAAATGACTAAATATATGGCTAAATTAATGACTAAATAAATTACTATTACTCCTCTATTATTTTTTCTTTCAAATTTGATCATAATGCATAGAGCTTAACCCTCCCTCATGGGACCCCTACCTAAGTAGGCCATTTGGCTACCTAGATTGCTTGGTGCACCAAAAATACCTATTGCGTGGAAGGCATTGCCTCTCGGTACAGTCTTAAGGCCTTCACATATTTTATAAATTTTTTTATAAGCATTTACATTCTTTAACTTTTATTACTCATTATGTTAATGAATCGTTAATGTTTCTAACTATGATTTGAAGCCAACTTGATTTTCCTATTGTGTTAGCATGTCAAATGTATCAAAGAGCAATTGTGGTCAATTTCACTAATAAAATATGATTTAAACAATCCAATTGCAATAAAAATGAAGATTGATTCACTTCTATCTTGAGTTGTTGATATACTCGACCATCTTAATAATGAGAAATAGAAATAACAATGATTGATTTTGGTATGCAATTTTTTTCTCTTTTAGGCTTTATATTGTTAATTATTTTTTTAAAAATAGAATTATTTTATAATCTATGAAATCAATTGTGTGTTGATCATTTTTATAGATGTTATCTTTTTATACAAGTTTGAACTTCTAGTAATTTTAGTAGCACATCATGCTTATCTTAATTTTCACAACCTATATTAAAATGAAAATGTAGATAGATGATTTTTTTTTCCCTAAAAATGAAGATTAATTTTCGCATGCCTTCCACGCAATAGTTTTTTTTAGTGCATTTTAGCAATAGGTATTTATGGTAGACAATTTTTTTTAGAAAAATGTATTTTTGGTGCCTTGGTCGATCAGGTCGTGTATGCATTTGGAGGGAATATTAGGCAGTTGATTTTTGGCGTAAAACATTGTGATTGCACGTTGGAGGGATGTTTCAAAGTTTAATCAACAATTTGGTATTTCAGCTCCCATGCGCTTTTAAGGTTTTCCATAACAAAAGATATCAAGAAAAAGCTTCATCCGAGAGAGTACATTGCAAGTCTGACAAAGGAAACAAATTGAATGCAAAGAGTGGTGGTTTCCATTTTTGTAATGCGAGAGCTTATTGAGCAGCATTTTCTGAGTTGCAACACCAGTATCATTCAAGAAAGGGTAGGACATTAAACAAGGTTACAATCTAAAGGTAGGGTTTCCAAGTGGAAATCTTGAATCTTGAAACCTCATGCTTCCCTTTATTTGTTTGAAATGCATTCACTTTTATCAATGCCCTTTTCCACCGATCTTGAAGAAGGTATCTCACTATTATAATCTTTATTTGCTTCTATGATAGTGACCTTTATGTATCTACCATGATTGTCACTTTCCACTTGAATACACCACTTAATTTTGAGAGTGAATATATCTTTGTGATTTACCATGAACTTTGTTCATTTTAAAGGTCCCTGTCCTTTGTATTATTCACTACTATATAAAGGGGAGGTTTAAGACATTAATTTAATATATATATTGTATATTTAAATTATATTTTTAATTTTCTAATTGTCTTAAATCAAGACAATTTTTTTCCCTCATTTATTCTCCCTCCCTCATTGAGATGCATGTTCCTTTTCCCTCCCTCATTCGACATGCGCTTCTATTTTCAACTCAGATTTATTCGATGCTCAAGGCCGAAACTACAATATTACACCTATTGTATATGGCTGTAGAGTTTCCTGGTAAATCATGATTACCAATATTTTTAAATCTGACATTTCATTTATTGTGAATATATTGAAGCAGCAGGTGGGAGATTGGTTTTGGTTCATCTTATTTTTATAATATTTCTGCTTTGGTAGGGTTTCGTAATGGTTTTACTACAAACTCTGCTCATTTTTTTGTCAACGACATCATTGACAACACAACACAATTTGTGCAAAATGATTAGGTAAGTCACTTGTCATGGTTTCAGTAATTTTTTCATTTATTGTGAGTAGATTAAAGCAGTTATAAGGAGACTTGCTTTGGTAGGGTTTCGTAATATTTTCCTACAAACTCTGCCCATTTTTTCTTAACCACATCGTCAAAAGAACAACACAAAATCTTAAGGTAAGTCACTTGCCATGGTTTCAGTAATTTTTTTTGGGAAAATTTGTATGGATACGGGAGACTTTCGATGCATTTTATTTCATTCAAAAACAATTATGTTGTTATTTGTTCAAGAAATGGCATTGGTTAGATTGAAATTTCATTTATTGTGAATATATTGAAGTAGTTGTAGTAGGGAGATTGGTTTGGTTAGTTTCTCTTTTTAAATTTTTTGCTTTGATAGGGTTTCATAAATTTTCTCTTGCAAACTCTGCCCATTTTCTCTCAATGGCATCGTTAACAACACAACACAAATTGTGTAGAATACTTGAGGTAAGTCACTTGCCATTGTTTTCAAGAATTTTTTTTGGGAATTTCAACATATTATATTTCATTCAAAAACAATTATGTTGTTATCCATTAAATAAATGGCATTGGTTTTGTGGTTTTGTCTGTGGCTATATTTTTAACTGAAGCTTTTATTTCCCTCTTTAAGGGACGTGATGGGTAGGAAGTATGGACATGCCATGCCTTTGAGGAAGGATGTTACCCACAAAACAATTCATTATCTTGGGATCATCTCACTGCTTATATGGATGACTATTTTTAGAAGCCTCTACGGTAGTTGAAGGTTTTGCAGATTGAAGATATTTGGGCTGAATCTCTACAATATAATAATAGAAGAGGATCTAGATATGCCTGAGAAAGTTACTTTAGTCAAGGTATTTTATCACTATTTACCTCCAAGTTTTTTAATGCAATCGCTCAACTCATGCTTTTGTCCTAGGCATGCAATTTTAACTTCGTTTTTGGACTCATAACTGGTCCATAATTTAGTAGGGTTATCTAAGGAACTGTAGACAAATCTAAAGTTTATTTTTTGGGGGGAATTCTCAGCTTAAATTTGTACTTGTAGGATATGAAGTCAACTAGAGTATTAAGGAAATAACTAGGCTACATTTCAAATTTGAGAAAAAATTATGTTTCGAATCTTTTTGCTGCTCACTCAGAGGGTTTGTATTTATCCAAATAGATGATGATTGATGTTTCGATAGTTGTTTAAAGAAGAAATTTCATATGCAAATGAAATGCACTTTGATTGTATGTTGGTATCACTCATTAAGTTCCCCTGTAAACCCATTCAATCACCTGGAATTGCTCCTACTGTTGGATTGTATTAAGCTACTAGAGTGCAATAGCACACAATGTGAAATGAAACAAATTGTCAACTACACACCAAAAATCTAAAGAGAAATTTAACTCTTAAGAAACCACACAAAGAAACACCTGGTTTTGAAGCCTTAAACGACAAATATTTTTTCATTAAAGCCTTATAACTCATCATAAACTGCAAGTAGCTATAGGTGGGAGATATTTAAGACATACAGGTCTAATGTTCTAAATTTTATTTATTCTTACCAAGGCTTATGTGGACAGGCATATTTTCCTCCAATATCATAGCTAGAGGGGGTGCCATTGGTAGTTCAAGATGCAAAAGGAAAGGATTGGGTGTTCCAGTTCTGATATTGGCCTAACAACAATAGCATGATGTATGTTTTAGGAGTTACACAATGCATTCAGGCCATGCAATTGCAGGCAAGAGACACAAGTATCTCATATCTTGATTTTGGAAGTGGAATATTGTTTATTATGTTCACCAAACCTATTTTTATCCACAATACTTGATTAAAATTAAGATTTGATTATTTGAGTCTCATTTTCCTTGCTATTTTTTTAAAGGTATTTGGTATTTTGGAACTTTTTGTGATAGAGCTTTGTAATTTGTCTAAACTATGCACTTTTCTTTGTATTCTTGCCCCTATCATGCATTTTCAGGTCTAAAAACCTACACCTAATCTACCATTTCAGTGATATATGAGAACAGGGATTACATCGAATTTATATGATGTATGGGAAAACTCAAATTTTGATTCACTAGCATAAGTTAATTATTTTCAAATCTTATATGCTTTACTTTTTTCTACGCTTTTCTCTCTCTTCACTTATCTGTGAAGTGTTCAAAGAGTTTAATAGTGAGAATGGTCACAAACTTATAAGGATTTACATAGCTACAACATATTGAGAGAAATCTATCTCTCTGTTTTTGGGATTGCGAAATTATAAAGAAATATAGGTAGATAGAAATAGCTTTGAAAGGAAGCACATTATGTTATCATTGGATAACACAACAATATGAGGAAACAATCAGACACAAGATGAGCTAGAGAAGAGGACTTGCATTTGGTAGAATTTTTAACCTCATGAAAGTTCCTTGTGTTGTACATCCCTATTATTGTGCACACAATATGATCCATTTTTAGGAACAAGCTGTCTTGAAAATGTTCATATGGTGATAGAGGTGTGTTGTTGTTTTGTTTGTACATTGAAGGCAATTTTTTAAACAATCCCAGAGCGTGCAATCAGACTTGCATGGAAACAAATATGATATTTGAATATGGATATGGAAAATTTTCAAGATCCCCTGATACAGATAGAGCTAGATATGACAATTATAGAAGTATACACATTCAATTATTTAGATATCTGAGTATAGAACATAACTATAAAAATATTTATTTATATTAATATATATTTTGGTTTTTTATATTTATTTTATTATATTGTGTTTGTGTCTTTGTTAATGTGTGTGTAATTTATTTTTGGAAAATTTTGAATGTTTTGCATATGGTGCCCTATCCAAATATATTGGATATATGGGTATTCATTTTGTATCTAGGAATATCTTATCCATATAAGATTGTCTGTTACATGGATGAGTACCCAGACTGGGGAGATGAAATATCCTGCAACTTCAAGTGCAATACAACTAGAGATGGTACAATACATAACTGATAATTATGTACAAAATAATTGTACACCTTGGGGACTACAGGGTAGACAAGCACGCAAAGTATCTAGGAATGAGAGTTGGTCATAACCTGAATTTTGTCTAAGTTTGATGAAGATTCTGCCAATACATTTTGTATCACATATAAAAGAATTTCCATTTACCTTCTATTGATGAAATGAATGATGCATTTAAGGCCCAAGTCAAGAAATTGGGATGAAAAAGGAAAAAAGCTTTGTACTGTTCTAGCCAAGGTGTTAAGGCATGAGTAGATATGCTTTGGAGATTGAATGAAAACCATGGCATGATGAAGTCTCATTGACAAACATTGTTGGTAGCCACTAGAATAATTTATAATTATATACTAGCCATATTGTAGTAACCACAACTTTAGGGCAGGCTACAAGAATTTCCTTATGAATGGGTTAGTTGATTTGGTCATGAAACTTCAAATATGTGATGATTCCAATAACATCAACATGCTCATGGAGAGAGTAAGGTAGAATGCAAGATTTTACCACAAGTAAATTTTGTTGTACAGTTTTCTTTGAACATTAATTAGTAGTTTACAAAATGTTAATAAATTTACAATTCTACGCAATATGGCATGCAAATGCATGTGTGCAACATAAAAAATATAAATTTGACATGCATTGTACATTTACAACAGAAAAAAAATAACAATGACATCTGCTAGCTCTACATGTGACACACAAAGAAATTTGTACAAGTTAGAATCGTAATTTCAGTTTGTTATCATGGTTTTTTATAATCACCAATTTATTTCTACTTATATGAAATCATCTCCAGTTTCTATAATAGATGATGGGGAAAGTGCCTTGGCTGCATAATGTGCCTTTCAGGCCAAGTAAATAGTGGTCAGCTTTATCTAGTGGGTCTGGTTATGACATTCAACTACATGTCAGTGAAAGGAGGTTGAAGATCTAACATGGTATCTACATAGTAAATGCTTGGAAACTCCTCTTGAGTTCTAAAGAGTCATACATTTTAAGCTAATTGACATATACCGCATTACATATTCTAAGCTTAGCCAATAGATTCAAACAACATGCATCTTAGTCATTAATTGGATATTGCCTTATATAATGTATATTGCTTGTTATGTACATGTTTTCTAGAATTGGTGCCATTAAAATTTATTTGGGGGTTGGGATCGTCCATACAAAAACATATAAAAATCAGAAATATATACATATTTACAATAGTAATTAAGTTCAAAATACCACACATAGCATCATATATTGTATAATAAACAAAATCATCATAAAAATAAAAATATTAGAATGTCAATTAGTCAAACTTGAATGTCATGATATATATTATATTAAAATCAACTACATTGTTGCATTTCTCCTTGTAGGTAAGCATTGAGTAACATCAGGGTAGATTGTCCAATTGGATGACGATATTATAGATGGACTTGTAGGAAAACTTGGAAAATTAGACTTGTAGAGTATTTGGAAAATCAAATGAATTTAATGGGAGTTTGGGGGCAATTCCCCCAGCGGGGGTTTTGGGGCAACACCCTTAGTGGGGTTGAGGGGCAGCCCAAATAAGACCTCCAAAACCACACAAGCCTTCATGGTGTACAACATTTTATATTCACAATAAGACAAAAATTAAGACCTTAAAAGCCACACAAACCTTCATGGCGCACATCATTTTAGGGTTTGGGGGTGAATGACACTTTTGAGTTAGAAAAAGTAATTTTTTTTTTTGAAAAAAGAAAAAATTGCATGTTTTTCACAAAATCTACCCAAATCCCCCTCAAATTCATCTGGGATGGACCCACAGAGGACCAGATCTAAACATTGAATGCGAACCAGATTGGATCAAAATTCGGGTTGTCTATGTTGGTGTAATAGGTATTTTTCCTATCTAGTCTTATCTAGGCTCTATTTACATTGTTAAGTCCACTTAGGTCCTATGAGGGAACCTTTCTAGTTAGCATTAATTAGGGGGGGAATCTTTCTAGTTAAGCATTAGTTGTCACTTATCTAGTTGGTTTTTATTTAATGCTTGTGTCCTAGGTTTTTTAATATTGGCTCATGTCATTTAATTATGACAACCATTTAATGTTGGTACACCATCACCCTTGCTTATATAAGCAAGGCTTCATATGTAAATTGTATCTCAGTTGAGCGTGTAAGTTGAATATATCACTACAATCTTGAGTATTGCATATTGGCCACTTATCTTGCATCCGTTGTTGCAATTTCATGTTCTTGCTTTTCCCTCTTGTAGAAGATTGTTTTTGGTTTTTGTAGATGATCCTGGAGGATTGAGTCCTTGAGTGACTCTAACATGGTATTAGAGCTTTAGAATTGCAAAACCCCTTCTTAGATTTGAGGGTGATTTGAGCTTGAGATTTTGCAAGGTGTGCATTGGGGTGAAACGGACCTCACGATTGAGTCTAGAAGGCCCAAAAGCTTCTATTTTCATATAAAACACTTATTATTTGGGAAAATTTTATTCGATAGAAAAATTCCATACTGGTCATACAGTCTGTACAACACTCAACTCCATTATAGGTTTGAACAGTCAACATATTTGTGGGAATATTTTGTTCTTGTGTCATTTGAATACGACCTTGCATCAAATGTCCTCCATTGGCATACTTCTTTGTTGACATCAGCAGGTATCGTTGGTCAGTGTTCATGTACAAGAAGAGGTCAATTGGATCCATGATTACAATCAATAATGATAGAAAAATATGGAAGTACCTAACGCATCTCCTCATATCCTTCCCATTCTAGCATTTCTTCTGGTCTGTTAATCTCAAAATGACTGTTTTTTATTTCTTTTTAGTCAGTATTAGACAGTATATCTAAACATTTATTTATATTTTTCATCTTGTGAAAAGAATTTAAGAAAGCACAAGGTTTCTATGGCATGGATTTCCATAATGATTAAAAACTCCAAGCGTTGTTGCTCTATACAAATTTAGCTTGTATGACATTTGCTTTTTTGCTTTTTCGTTTGTTTTGGGAAGTATTTTAAAATTTTATTCAACATCTATATGAAAACTGAAGATGTATTTTACTGTATGATGAACAAAATCACAATTATTGCAAGTGAATCCTTGGAAGGATCTTTCAAATGCCACATTTCTTTATGGGTTCAATGTAGTTGATGAAATAAAATATGATGCTAGTTTCATTGAAATTTCTTGTATAAATCTCAAGTGCTAAATAATAAATTCAATGAACATCTTAATTTGTACTTTAGATACCTTATTTGTAAATCTACAAAATTTTGGCAAGCATTTGAATTTTCCTAGTTGCTTTGAGAGAAAAATTCCTTCTTGGAATTGTCAATAGAAACATTTCCTTTCAAACTTTCCATGCTATCTGTTATTTACATTGTTGACCAGAGTAATAAAAGAATGTGACCTTTGTATTTGGATAAGGTATTCATTTGTTTACAAATGGTGCCTCATTTTGACTTGATTTCATTTGCATGCAGGAACCTCCAGTGTTGTGCAAAAGGACATTTTTCATGGTCAATCAATCGGGGTGAGCCACTATGAATGCAATTTTTGTTCTAACATTTTTTCATTGCATTTCCGCCCTTTGTTTAGATATGTATTTATGTGGTTATGTTGATGGAAAGGATTATGGTAATTTTTATCGTTCAATAAAACCAGAACTCCATTTTGCTAGAGTGTTTTCTCTGAATTCATAGGGATATTTTATTAGTGCATGCTTCTGAAATTAGTCTTTTACTAGTGCTAAAGATTTGGTGTAGGATGATAATTTTTAACTCTACATTATTTTTGGATGACATGGACCATAGATTTCTAGACTCCATTTTTATTTTCTATGCTAAAAACACTGCTCCTTTCACTTTGCTTCTTTTACGTGCATATAAATCTGTTATAGAAAGTTCAACTAAAAATTCTCTTTTTGGAGTTGCTTTCTTAGCTATCTTCCTATCTTGGTATTGTAGTGTATAAATTAAACTACTCAAAGTACTGAAGAAAATTGACCTATACAATACACTAATGTTCTAGCTAGACTAACAATTTGGCCTAATTAAAAAAACTAAAGTGGAGTTGCTACTTTATTTGGCATTTTTATGTTTATTAAAAAAAGGAAACTTTAATTACTAAAAGGAATGCAAAATATGATAAATTAATTACTAACAAAACCAAAGACATGGTATTTTCATACTCCATTATAGGTAATTAAAGAGCTTTTGGTAGAAAATTGTGTGAATTTTTGAATCAACATTTTGGAGCACACTCTTGATCCATCATCAGGATGAGAATTTGAAATATCTGTTACTGATAGAATAGGGTTCAAAAATGGAAATTTTACTTAGGTTAGAAATCTAGATAGGTTGAAATCACACTTATTGGACTTTGGTGCAACCACAATATGGTTTACACAATTGCACTGTCATCTGTGGTGCACAAAAATAACAATTTGTATAGAAGTTGAATGTTTGCAAAACAACAACAAATGCCTAGAAATAACAAAGAGGGTAACACAAGAAAATAACAAGAAAGCATACAAAATAATTTGAATTTCATAAATTAATATAAAATATTTTAAATCAAATCAAATGACTAAGATACAACAGAGGGGGAGAAATACTAAACCTTTTTAATTAGTACAAAGACATCCCCAAGAGTACTTGTAATTGGGACATAGGGAAAATGGGTACAACTTTGATCTCATAGTGTCTGAAAGTCCTTACAGTATAAGAGAATCACAATTCATTTGTTGTGACCATGGCACACACTAATTTGATCTTAGGATGTATATTTTCTTTATTTATTGACCAATGCATAACTGTGTACTAATTTTTTTTATCATTGAATTGGTATTTTTTTGTGTGTAACAACTGTTTACTACCATCCATCTTATTCTATGTATGGGAGAATACATTATCAAGTGCAAAGTATGGTTCAATTAAAAAGTTACATCCAATTTGTCTATTCCCTGAAAATGTAGCTGGAACTTGCACACAACCTTTTCTGATTAGGCCCCCATTATTGTAGCTTCCTTAACATGAGGATAATGCCCAATGAGGCTTAAACCTTGTTTTTATTATGGCAATTGGTCTGCATTACAGCTAGAACAAAACCCACTAGATATAAACTACATATTGGTACATATTTTCACAAGAGAGGTTAGAGATACAATAGTCGTACCTAAACTTAGCTCCTTAATTCATGACATTTTATTTAATTTTAGGGACTAATTTTAGAACTTAATCCATCATGAGTTTTAGGCTAAGTGATTAGGTACTAAGCTTAGAATTTATTCAACATCCAAAGGAACTTTTATGGTTTGGGTTAGAATAAAAGTTTAAACTTCAAATACCCTATGTTATCATGGCATAAAATTTCCATACCCATATTGATAGGTCTCAATGGTAAAGATACTCTAACAATGCATCATTAAATTAGATTGGTGATGAGCAAAACCAAAATTGCAGCCAAATTAATGACTCTTAACATAGAGTAAGCCCAAGGATAAAAGCCTGGGTCATTGTCTTGGCAATTGTCCTGCCTTACTAGTAGGCCACAGGTAGATGATGCATTCAAGGTTATTTTACAAATATCATGATTGTAATTTTTGTTACTTGTTCACAAAAAAGAAAGGTTTGTATTAGTATATATATACAATCTAAAACAGAATGTGAGCTGGAGTTTTTCACCTAAAGGAACCACAACTTTCTAGGGATTTTGAACCTAGTAGTCAAGATTGTTCAAAGACTGTTTGTTATGCTACTACTAAAGAAAAATAACATTTTTTTCCTTTTTGGAGTGCTATAAGATAGGTCATTGAGTCTACCATTTCATCTCCAAAATTTTAAATCATTAGAATAATCCTTGACTAGAACAAGAGATCATAACATGAAATTTATGGACTATGCTGCCATAGTATTAATAGCTTCCAAACTAACCTCTAGTTTCCTCTATTTAATTAAATCCTTACCATTGTCAGAAATTTTGCATGTCTTCCCTGTGTTGCCTTTGTTTGAGTTTGACATGCTTTAGTGGCATCCACAGCTGAGATGCCAAGCACATTGATGTCAATTTGGAGGTTTCTAAATGTTTTGATCTTGATGTTCAATATGAAATTTATTGCAATGGTGATCATTGGGAGCTGCTATAATCTCTTTGGAAGTTCATATATAAATTATCTTAAGATATAAAGATATCTCCTTGAATTAATAAGCTTCTAAAGAATATCAAATATATATTTAAAATTCTTCTAATTTGAGACATATACTTTCAATTTTGTAGTCAAGATGTTAATGTGGTCTTTCCCTCTCAGGCTTGAAGTTGGTTGGGGGCCAGCTTGGTGAAGTATGACTGTGATTGTCACTGGAAAAATTATTAGCAAATTGTGGACCACCCTGATCAATATTCTATTATTATGAGTCCTCTACGGACTTTGAGTTGCTTTTCTATTGGTAATTTCAACTTTAGTTTTCTTCATAACGCACTTTTCCATAGCTAAAAGTTTTCATTCTTTCATTTTAAGTTGTCTTTGAGATAAGAGCTGCAAACAAAGTGATATATATTCTATTTCAGCTAGCATCCTTTTGATTCTCAAATGTTGGTTCATTTTCTTTTGCCTTTCTCTTCTACTTCTAGAGTTTGTGATGCTTTGAGTTTTTAAATTAAAATTTCTTTCCTTCTTTTCGGTTAGAGTGTAGCAAACCCTGTAAAAATGAGTTTTGTTGAGAGTAAAAATGCTTGTTTATTCTAGAAACATTCAGGAAGTGCTCAAATGAAGTTTCCAGAGAAAAATCTACTGGAAATATTTCTTGAAGTATCCAGTACATTTCTAGGAAATTTCCATTTTTGAAATGTTTCTGAGTAGGAAATGTTAGGGAGATGGAGGTTTTCAGTGTCACATCATCTCTAGATACAAAATTTAGTTTTCAACTTTGCAAAATGCTTTACTCCATTACAGTTGTATTTTTTGTTCCATGTTTCTTGAGAGTTGACCTTTAGATTGTTCTCCTTTGCTTGAAATCTTCTCATGAGACATTTTTTTTTCTTCTATTTTAGAATAACTTATAATAGCAGGTAAGTCAATTTTCATAGCTAGAGTAATTACAATTTCCACTTCTTTTGTCCCATGTTCCTTGGCTTCTGGATTTATGTATGCACACCAACATTTGGTTTTCTAGATGATTCATTTGATTGTGATTTTTATGTATAATGTAGATCAAGACAAGCTCAATGCTGTCAATTTGTGTACTTTTTATACTTTTGTTTCTTTGTGTACTATTTTTATACCCTCTTACCAATTTATGTTAAGAACTTTTTTTTGGAATCTTTGTTTCAAAACTTAAAACTAGTTCTTTTATTTCCTTTTTTAATTCTTATTTAATGTCTTTCCCTTTCAGAATCAAGAGTGTTGTCTTCGTCAAGTTTTGGTTCTTCAAAGAAAACATTTGGCATGGTACTTATCCTATTCAGTTTTTGATATCTAGCAGACATTTATTTGGAAGCAATAATTTCTCTATTTAGAGGATTGATTCCTTGATTCCTTTAAATTGTTTGCATGGCTTTTTCAGTTATGTTCCTTTTGGTGCTATAATTTAAGCATTTGAGAACTCCTTTGTTTTAGTCTGTCCAGGAACTAGGTTATCAAATTTGAATTAGCTCCTCTGGCGTTAATATTAATTTTGTGTTCTACTTCTTATGTAACCATATAATTATTATATTTTATATCATAAAATAGATCTACCAAGTTTAGGTATATTGGAAACCTTCTAACTCATTCACTTGGATTAGTTTCTGTCTCCACATTGCTATTTTTATTTTTACATTCTAGAGCTACACTTTGAATTAGCCCTTTCCAAGGAAAATCCTTTTGATGGGTGAGTAGAGGTGTAAGTATTGGGCCTTCATTGTTCATAGGGCTTGGACCATCTCTATAGCAATTTGGAGTATTTTGTGTGTCATGAGATCTCCCACCAATGAGTGATGTGTATCCTTTTATTAGATACTATGAACAGAGTGATAGTTTGGTGAATTAAGCTTTGAACCTCATCATTACAAAATGGTAGAAAATCTCCCTGGAATAGCTCCCCTGGCATTGATATGAAAAGCTACTTTGTTATTACTTTAGATCATATGGTCTCTTATCTACTATTTGATTTTTAGAGGAGCTACAACCTTTAATTAGCAACACTCATTCCATTTCCTTGGATTGGTCCCTCTGAGTTTGGTATTAATTAGGAGTACTATTTTAGATATTGTGTTGTAGTAGCAGGCGAGAACCCAATGAGTGTATTGCTCAGTTTCATTGTCTGATTTTGGTTACTAGAGAATATTGATATAATTTCTTTCTATTTTTTGTCCAGGTGTTGTTTATTCATCAATACTTTGGAGGAATAACTATGCACACCACTATCACTATATCCTTTCTCTATAGTTTTACTACTGCCAATCTTTACGCAATGCAAATATTTGAGGGCTTACCATCACCATCCGTGATAGTGATGCAAACTAAACTGACAAAGTTTTTCTACAAGCATTTGTACTCATTTTTATGGACTGTGAAAACCTCTTGTCTGCAAGTATTAGTGATTTTAAAATGCATCTCAAATCAACTGTTTAGTGTAATGTTTAAGTAAAAAAATTTAAACATGCAGCCAAGAAAATTTATAATCTACAATCATTGAAGTGATTGTAATTTCAGTACTATGGGATTACTTTGTATTCATGGCTATACAAATCTATAGTCCCAGAAGAGAGAGTCCTTGAAATAGTGTAGGCCCAATATTTTGTGAAATTAAACTATTTAGCCCAAGCATGTCCAATTTTGGAGAGGGTGCATGGACATCCACTTCTGGTGATTGTTCAGTTGATCATTGAATGACTTAGTAGAACCTATGCAAAAAATATTTTGCATTTGAATACATCTTTGTCATTATTATTGCTAGATAATTTTTCTCTTATGTATTTGTGTATCTTCAGATCTTTCATTTTTAAAGATTATTGGTTCTTCTTATTTCATTGAGAAAGCCCAAATTCAAAATGAATGTTGGACATCGAAGCTCTAAACCATTTGCTAGTTTTACAAAACAATCTCATCTCATCAATATTGTAACTAGTGATATTGGAACTAGTATAAGTTTATATTGACATTTTCTTTAGATTTTCAAATCAATAATTAATTGTTCTTTTTGCAAGTGTATGATACTATCATTGTACTATTTCATTGACTTATGTTATGGTGTTTCATTTAATTTCAGTACATAATCAACAATCAAGCACTTCCTTTCCTATTAGCTCTCCTAACCCATAATCACAAGAAGAGCATCAAGAAGGAAGCTTGATGGACCATTTCAATCATAACCGCAGGCAACAAAGAACAAATTCAGGTCTTTCTATTTGTTATCTAGACTAGAGAAGCATCTTTGTTGAATAGTGTGAAACTAAATTATTTAAGGTTTGCTATTTGTTAACAAATATTTTGGTTTTCAGGCTATGATCGATGCAAACATCATTCCTCCACTTGTTCAACTCCTTCAAACTGCTAAGTTTGATATTAAGAAAGAAGCAGAATGGGCCATACCAAATGCAACTTCTGGTGGTACACATGAACAGATCAAGTATGTATTATTTTAACATATAATTGCATGTATATAAATATATTATAATGTACTGGGATTATCTGTAAAAGTAAAAATCTTAGGCTTACAATGTTAGGATGTGTTCCAGAAGATTTTTGTTGTCTTTAGGTCAATTATGCTTGGAGGTGCTCCAAACTAGGTCAAAATTGCCCTTAATTTTCTCCATCTGTTGCACAACTCACCAAACTGCCCTAGATGCTTGGGATAAAGTGTAACTGACCTCTACCTCTGCAAAAGCTCATAATTACTCTTGAATTATTTCATAGACCATGTGGAAAATATTTGAAAATGACAATTCTCTAACAAGGCTTGGGAGATCTTTTGGGATAGGCCTTTTACCACATGTGTCACTCTCTTAAGGTCTTCCTTCTCTATACCCTCACCAACATAAGCCATTGTCCTCTTACTAATATTTTTCATTACCTTGGCTTCTCTCTTTGTCATTTGTTATCTCAATTTTTTGTCATAACAGTATGCTTGACTGATGGTGTACCTGTATTTCATCATTGTTGTGTTGGTCTTCATTAGAGAATGCCTAGGTCTGCCCTTCATGCTCTTCATATCTCTATTACTTGGCAATATACTTTCCTTTCTCCCTATATCTTTGTGCTCTTCAAGTGCTCAACTGAATTTTCATATACTTTTGTTCACCACAGAGTATTAAATATTTTTCAAAAATGAACTAAAGCTAGACATTAAATCTTCATTTGGGTAGGAATTGACTTAAAGAATTTATGATAGACATCCTCCACAAAAAGAATAACAATAGTATCACCAAGAATCCTGTCAACATGGCCCCTAAATGATCTTGTCTATTCACTGTCATTTCTAACACTACATATTCAATGCCTTGCATTTATGCTTCTCATTGTAATACCCTTTTAGATTGACTTTCAATCTGAGGTTCCTTTCATAGACTATCCTTCATGCCTCTGTATGGTCTAAAATATAGTCCTGGATAGTCATGACTATCCTTTTCATGCCTTGAATGTCCACTATGATCTTGACTACCATTCTAATCTTGACTGCCTCCTTTTGAAACATGTAATTGTCTTCTATCATTTTCTTGCTCTGTATTTTTCATACCTGACATAAGAGGTTTTTCTCCCTTTACCTTACTCACAGATCACTAGTCCTTAACTGGTCACTTTTCAGTGTCACTAGAACTTATCCTTTCAATAGTCCATGCCATCAATCACTATCAACTGATAGTTTTGTTATAGACTGTCACTTACTTGGTTCTTAAGAGATCACTTGTCTTCATGCTAAGGTTATCATTGAGCTATCCTAAAACTAGAATTAGATGTGGGCATAGGAACTACATCCTTTATGACTTCATGACCACTTCTACAGGCACTAATGTAGAAACTACTAGACACTGGTGAAATAGTCTTGCATATTTGAAATTTTGATGTTTTGGGAACAATGTTGTCATTTCCTAATTCAGTTTGAGATGCACTATGAAACATATGGTATTCTTCCTTTTTCCTCATGACTATCTTAAATTTCAGCTGATGCATCTATCCCTATAGTTTTTATGGTGAAGAGACTTTTAAAAGGTCCTCATTCACTGAACAGACCCTTAAAGGGTCCGCATGGTGGGAAGTCTCTCACAAAGTCTTCATGCACTCTTGTTTTCCTAAAATCTACTTGTCTTTCATCACTTGCTATGATCAATGTAATGCACTCCATAAATTGTTTTCTAGAACACCAAGGTCATTGTCTTTAGTTAAATCATAGCCTTTACTATTACTACTATAATTTTACCTTTCTTATCACCACTAGAGACCTAGACTCAAAAGATTTTCACAATACTCCTAGAGGTTGAAATTGCCTTCTACTTGCAAGGTCACTACAATTGTAGGTGATTATTAATACATTGTCTTATATGTTAATCAACTTCAACAAGATACATAGACTAAGTTTAAAGCCATAGGAAATAATACTTTGTCTTTACTACATCTTACCTTCCCTGAACTCGCATACCCATTAATCATCAAGTTATAGGTAACAATCTCTGGCATCAAACCCCATTAGCAAGTTCATTCCAAAAAGCTTTTGCTTCAAGAATATTTCCTTCTCTACAAAGCCTATTTATAAGAGAGTTGTAACTAACAACTCTAAAAGGGAAGCCATATAGCTGAGGGACTTTAAGACTCTGACTCTATTAGTGTATATTGGATTTTGATGGAAAATTCGTTTCTTTTGTGGACAAAAAATGTATTTTTAATAGCTCCCTTCTAGTTCATAATGCTTCTATTTATGCTTGTTCACATTGTCTTCCTTTCTGGAATGTGGTGGCTAAGATTGAGATTTTTATGTTATCATTGGAAAGGGAGGAAAAATCAACTATCTCTAGTGGCAATTGAAATATGAGGTGCTCTGCACTTGTCTTAAGTATTTGCAGTTAATTAAGTCTTATTATTATCCTCTAAGTTTACTATTGAACATTTTTAAGTTTAGATTTTTATGAGTTATGGTTTGGGATTGTAGAACATTGTGATTGTTTGTGAGCCTTGTGAATACAATACATGTTCTTTGCAGTTTTACATAAAACAATAATTTTGTTGGAAGCTTAATTGAATTTTTTCAATCCTCTAATAAATTTAGAGGCGGACTAAAAACTATTACTGAGGAATTTATCATTAGCATTTGAGTTGTCTTTATCAAGGTCTAAATTTTTGACACATAATCTTGTAATTATGACCTACATCTCATTCCATGTTGCAGTTATCTACCATTTGGAGGGGGGCCTCAAAAATTTGTTGGTGATATGTTTGCTACATTTGAGGTGAGTTGAAGAAACATTTTTATTTTGGAGAATATCTAAACATCTTAGGACCTTGATAGTTATGCCTAATGCAATTATTAGATGAAATAAGAGTCTTAGAGACAGCTAGGCACCTTGTTTACTCACATGATTAATTGAATGATTTCATCCATTATATTTATTCTTTGTTGTTGTATATGCAAATTTTGTCTTTTTGTTTTCATTTTCCTTGATTTCAATTTGTTATCTCCTTATAATACTAATATTTGGGTCTATCTTCTAGATCCTTCTTGAGGGTAGAAGATAATTGTGACATCGTAGAACTTCTTTAGCCAGAAGAGGTAGAAGATAGACCCAAAACATAAAGTTGGTATTATAAGGAAATGATATTGTGAAATCAAGAAAACTAAAAACTGAAAATGGCTTATTGTGGAAATTTGAAAAATCTAATTTTTGTTTTTGTTCTCTTCTTCATTTCTAAAAATGTGACTCTCTGACTTATACTTGAAGTAAGGAAGCCTTTGTTTCTTCCTTGTCACCATTTACTTATCACTACAAGGATGGTGGATATTGGTCTTTTTCTGACTTTCTCTCAATTGGTTCTTGGTGATTTTAGCCTCATATTTTGCTAACAGGTGTACACATTATTTTTATTCACCCTTCATATATGCAAATGGTTGCATATGCATGTAGAAATTGCTTCATTTTTTAAAGCATATTCTGCCTACTTCTATCTATGTGGTTTCGGTATTGATGTCCAATTTGTTAAATCAAGAGTATATCACCACTCTGTTAGCTTCTATGTATTTTGTTGTAATATCTTAAATCCTTTGTGCATTGGTCTCAAAGTTGTTAAATGTTATCAACATCACTACCAAGTCTCATTTCATTCATGGTACTTTTGACCTTGTTTGTGGCATTATTAGCTCTTTTGACCTTATTTGTGACATTACTAGCTCTTTTAACTTGTTTACTGCATTGTCATTTTTGGGCACATTTTTGGTTTTATATTTGTAGACAGTTACAACAACCACAATGCTGATCAGGAGATTCAAATTTGAACTTTCTATTGGAGCTCCACTTGTAAGTCAAGTTGCATGCACATTATCTTATTTAGCATGTGACTAGAGGAAAAAGGACTTTTTACATGTCAAATGGATACCTCCTCTTAGGCATGATTGATGTTAAGTGGTATATTTGTTAGTAACTCTTCCTATTTATGCAGGTGGGAATGACAACTGGAGCAACAATTCATACCACTAAAGGCTTAAAAATGACAATGACAAAAAGAATTAGGCCTCCAATGATTCCAGTGATTGAGGCTTCAACACTCAATACGATTGATGAAAGCGGTTTAATCAAGAGCTATAAGAATTCAAATGGACCTATTAGTGTTCAAAATCCAAAAATATATGAAGGAAAACTAAATAAAAATGAGATAAATAGAAATTATATTCCTTCTTCTTACCTATAACATGCGTACTTTGGTTGATTTAGCTAGGATGGGAAATACTTACTTTGGGAAGGAAAAATCATGGCTGCTCCTATCAGGTAGTTCTACAATTTGTGTCAAAGATTCCATGTCATTACAGTGCCAAAGGCATTGGATAGGTGCTTTCATCTCTCTCTTCTACCATGTTAAGCTCTATGTACTAGGCATTATGCATAGTCCATTTTAAATAGTTGCTGCCAAATATAAGCTAATATATGGATGTATAGAACAATGCAAAATTATGTGTCTACTGACTTATCCGTACTTGCATAGAAAGCATAAAGGCTCTTATAGATTTTTTGTTTTCCCTCTCCTTTGTGTCAATCTCAAGATGATGAGATCTTAATCAAAATTCTAGATTCCTACAATTAATGCAAACACATCCATAAATACCTTCATATGTTTCCTTATCCTTCCTTACCACATACAATTGATTGAATTTCTTTACAAAACCATTATTTCATCTTGTTTACTTCTTGAGAAAATATATACATCTTTTAAAATATTTCCAATTTTCTCTATTCTATATTTTTTTATTTTATTTTGCATTCTATGTTTGTTATCTGCACTAGGATTTTGTCTTCTTAAATTGATTTTTCTTGTGCTATGTTATTGCAGTAGTTGTAATGCTACTTTCTATAGTAGGGCACAATGTCAGGTATATAAGCGTGTTTGATTTATGGGAAGATGCAATTGTAGCAAGCATTGGGAAATCATCAATGAGGATGGAAATTGTTGAATCATCTTTACTGGAAAAGGTACTTTTGCATGGCATGTTTTGATTTTGTTGTTGTAGAATAGTAGGTCCAATTTATGACTTATATAAGAACTATCTATTCCTAGTACTGAACTTCAATCTTACAAATTTTGCATTAATGATATAAAATGCACAATGGAAGTACACCAATGATCATCTTATAGGTAGCAGTTCAAAGCAATCTTTGCTTCAGTGCATAGCATCTACCAATGTCTTCTTTGTATCCTTTATTCTCAAGTTAATAGCTTAAAGCAGTACCATAGAGGGTTCAAAACTTGAGAATACTAATTCCATAATAAGCATGAGGTTATTTGATTGGAACAAAATTCGAGTAGCAGTAATTCAAAGGAAGCATGTATCTGAGGAAAATACTACAATTTTCTATGCCAGGTGATAAGACCTGATTTGATGTCACCATGCTTGCATGGTTAAAGAATTTATTGTTTCCATATTATATCTGTTGGCATAGTTCACCATAATTAAATTTTCAATTGAGATTTTGATGGATATTTAAGGAGGTGTTCTTATCATCTCCATTGTCCTAAGAAAAATTTAAGTGTTCTTATCATCTTTGTTGTCCTAAGAAATATTTAAGGAATTGTTCTTATCATCTCTGTTGTCCTAGGAAATTTCACAAAACTGTTGAAACAGGTAAAGGATGCCATATTGTAAAAATCTAAATGTGCTCATTATTAAATCTTGGCTGTATTTTCATTTTAATAACCATATTTTCATTTTAATAAACATATTCTAAAACCATCATTGAAATCTTATTTTTAGGTTTCAGCTCGTCAAATTGGAGAGGTGAACATGCACTCTTTACTTTCATCCGTCCATGACCAATGAGATTTCTAGATAAGAAGTTTCCATCCTTCTCATTTGAATCCTTCCAATCTTCTCTCAAGGATTGTCTGGCTGGAATGGGAGGGAAAGGCTGCTCTGAATCGAGCAATATATGCACCACAAATAATATAACTACATTTACTATATATTTTCATGTTTTTTCTCCCTTAAATATTTCTACCATTTGTATCATATCTTGGATTTGTCTTCCATGGCAACCAAGAGTGCAGTGATGGATGTCTTTCTTGGATCTTGTTTCTTGGATGTATTTTCATGTCTTTTCTTCCTTTAATCTTTGTAGCATTTGTATCGTATCTTGGATCTGTCTTCCATGGAAACCAAGAGTGCAGTGAAGGATTTGTTTATGTAGTTGTATGTTGTTTGTAATTCTTTTGGTTATGCAGCTGTTTGTTGTTTGTATATTTTTTTTTTTCATGCAATACAAAAAAAACATTTGAATATCTATGATATTTGAGCTTTATATGCATAAAGTTGTTTGTTGATTGTATATATATTTTTTATGTTAATCCAATACAAATTTTTTTTTTGAATATCTATGACATTTGAAGTTTATATGCATAA
The DNA here is from genome assembly GCA_007258455.2 of Sequoia sempervirens. Lineage (NCBI taxonomy): Eukaryota > Viridiplantae > Streptophyta > Pinopsida > Cupressales > Cupressaceae > Sequoia > Sequoia sempervirens. Next base: position 130,117,136 of record VDFB02353493.1, read on the forward strand.
ATTTGTGAGAATTAATTAAGTTAGATTTGATTTATAACTTGAATCATTGATTCACTCAAATAAATGGATAAACCATGACTAAATAAATGACTACTATGACTTAAATAAATGAATACAATGACCAAATATATGACTACCATGACTAAATATATGAGTAAAGTAACGACTAAATTAATGACTAAATATATGACTAAAGTAATGATTAAATATATGACTAAATAAATGACCAATTAACAACAATCAATAACTAAATATATGACTAAATTAATGACTAAATATATAACTAAATAAATTACTACCATGACTAAATAAATGACTAGTTAACAACAATCAATGACTAAATTAACGACTAAATCAATGACCAAATCAATGACCAAATCAATGACTAAATTCATGACTAGATAAATGACTAAAATAGTTTAGTTATAAATTTAGTCACGTTATAAATGACCGGAAATAAACTACTAATGGTCACATGACCAAAATTAGTCATTTATATGCAATTTTTTAGTAGTTTATTTAGTCATATATTGTTGTTTTTGTACTAGTGGAAAGTTGCACCACTTTGCAACTTTCCACTACTTGCATTTGACACTTTTTCTATTAATTAAAAATTGGACACCACAGGAAAACCATTCTGAGATAACAAAAACTGAAAGAGGTTATTGTGGAGGGGCCCAAAAAAAATCTCATAGGATCAGACGATAAGTTTCTAAGCATCACGATATCCGAGTAACAACATTATGAAGTTTGTAGTCATTTTGCACTTTGAACCCTCAAGGGATCGATTCGATTGAATGTAGCTTGGAGAGATTCCACATGTTTGGGTGTGAAATAGAACCATGTCTAGCATAAAAATACCTATTCAAATGCATTGGAATAGTTTGTTTGGTCACACGAGTTGTAGAATGAAAGTTGCACCACTTTGCAGCTTTCCATTGCTTACATTTGACACTTTTTCTATCAATTAAAAATTGGACACCATAGGAAAACCACTCTAAAATAATAAAAATTGAGAGAGGTTATTGGAGAATGACCCAATGCAATCCCATAGGATCAGGCGAGAAGTTTCTATATATCATGGTATTCGAGTAACAACATGCTAAGGTTTGCAGCCATTTTGCACTTAAGACTCTTAAGGGATCGATCCAGTTGAACGTAGCTCAGAGCGATTCCGCATGTTTGGGTGTGAATGAGGACCATGCATAGTGTATACATACCTATTCATATGTGTTGGAATAATTTGTTTGTTCACACGAGTTGCAAAATGAAAGTTGCACCATTTTGCAACTTTTCACTACTTGCATTTGACACTTTTTCTATCAACTGAAAACTAGACACCATAGGAAAACCACTCTGAGATAACAAAAACCAAGAGAGGTTATTGTATAGGGGTCCAACATGATCTCATAGGATTAGACGAGAAGTTTCTAAGCATTATGATATCTGAGTAACAACATGCTAAAGTTTGTAGTCATTTTGCACTTTGGACCCTTAAGGGATCAATCTGATTGAACGTAACTCAAAGTGATTCCGCATGTTTGGGTGCGAAAGAGGACCATTCTTAGTGTAAAAATAACTATTTAAATGTGTTGGAATAGTTTTTTTGATCACACAAGTTGCAAAATGAAAGTTGCACCACTTTGCAACTTTCCACTACTTGCATTTGACACTTTTTCCATCAACTAAAAATTGGACACTATAGGAAAACCACTTCCAGATAACAAAAAATGAGAGAGGTTATTGCAGACAGGCCCAACACAATCCTATAGGTTCATATAAGAAACTTCTAAGCATCATGGTATCCGAGTAACAACATGCTGAAGTTTGCAACGATTTTGCACTTTGGACCCTTAAGGGATCAATCCAGTTGAACGTAGCTCAGAGTGATTCTGTGTGCTTGGGTGCAAATGAGGACCATAACTAGTGTAAACATACTTATTCAGATGCATTGAAACAATTCATTTGGTCACATAAGTTGTAGAACGAAAGTTGCACCACTTTGCAACTTTCCACTACTTGTATTTGACACTTTTTCCATCAACTGAAAACTAGACACCACGAGAAAACCACTCCGAGATAAAAAAATTTGAGAGAGGTTATTGTAGAGGGGCCCAATGTGATCCCATAAGATCAGATGAGAATTTTCTAAGCATCACAGTATCTGAGTAACAACATGTTGAAGTTTGCAACCATTTTGCACTTTAGACCCTTAAGGGATCAATCCAGTTGAATGTAGATCATAGCAATTCCGTGTGTTTGGGTATGAAAGAGGACCATGCCTAGCATAAAAATACCTATTTAGATGTGTTAGAACAATTTTTTTGGTCACACGAGTTGTAGAATGAAAGTTGCACCACTTTGCAACTTTCTACTACTTGCATTTGACACTTTTTTCATCAACTAAAAACTGAACACCACAAGAAAACCCATCCAAGATAACAAAAAATAAGAGAGTTTATTGTAGAGGAGCCCAACATGATCCCATAGGATTAGACGAGAAGTTTCTAAGCATCATGGTATCTGAGTAACAACATGCTGAACTTTGTAGCCATTTTTCACTTTGGACCCTTAAGGGATTGATCTGGTTGAACATAAATTAGAGCGATTCTGTGTGTTTGGGTGCAAAAGAGGACCATTCCTAGTGTAAACATACCTATTCAGATGTGTTGGAACTGTCTGTTTGGTCACACAAGTTGCAGAATGAAAGTTGCACCACTTTGCAAATTTTCACTGCTTGCATTTGACACTTTTTCCATCAACTAAAAATTGGACACCACGGGAAAACCACTCTAAGATAAAAAAAACTAAGAGAGGTTATTGTAGAGGTCCACAACATGATCTCATAGGTTCATACAGATATTTTGTAAGCACCATGGTATCTAAGAAATACCCTGTCAAAGATTGCTACCCTTTTGCACTTTGGGATTTGATGTTTCTTTGAATTGTACGGTTCTGTGCAGGGTGATTGTGCTCTTTTTTTGATGGAATTCAGTGGGCAATAGAATTAACTCTATTTTATTTTTGGTTTGGTCTGATTTCAAGTGATTTTGTGCATTTTAGAAACCAATTACTGAGGGTCGGTTTGTATACCCTGTTTTAAGGGTTTTGAATGCATTAAAATGTAATATTAAGCCTTTCACCCACTGTATGTTTCTATAACTTGATGGAAAACCTTAGTTATGGTTATAAAGCATGTGTACAAAGTTTTTTGTGTAAGGGAGGCGAATAGAGGGTTTTTAGGTGATGCCCTAGATGTCAAATGGTGCATTTTTTAGTGGAAAATGGTGGTTTACTACTAGGGTTTGAAAAAATATTTGGGGGTAGCGATATCTCTTGAACTTTTAAGCTTTTGCAGACCTTTTTGAAGGTGTTTTAGGCTTTGGTTGGTTGTGGGAAGGTTTTGAGTATGGGTTTTCAATAAATCCTTACCTAACTTATGAAAGAAGAGGGTTTTGGGGTTTGTTATGTTAGAGGGCTTGTTGATTCAATTCAAGGTGGAGGAACTCTTTTCAACATCAACTAATCAGACCTCAACAATACACCAAGCTTAAAATCATGATCACCCAAATTGAATCAACTAACAATGATACGCTTATAGTCTCCAAATCTCATCAAATGGGCTTATCTTTTAGAGAAGGTCATCCAATGGCCAACCAAACATCAATCAAGCTTTAACACAGACCCTAAGACAAATTCCCAAGAGGTCATACCATGTTTCTTTGTACCATCATTAAGATCTAATACACTACCTTGCACAAAGGCTACTAAATTAGCCCTATTTACAAAGAGATGACCTTTTAAGCACTACATCTTCACTCAAACTCCTCAAACAGAAGTATGTTATGTGTCAAAACATCCAATTCCATGATTTATTTCTAGGTCCAAGACCTCTAGACCCCTAATACACCAAACCCTCGATTTCAAGCAAAATACTTAGGGTTTTAATGAAACTCCTATCTCACAGACCTTTCGTACCCAAAAAAAGCACCAAAAAAATTTACCAGACCCTGTACATGGTGAATAACACATTATATGGATAGTCCTTCCCATATTTTTTCAAAACACCACTTGAAACCCTCATTTTCATCATGAAAATACCTTGCTACAACCTTAGAACATCATCCCAAACACCCAACCTTGACTCCCCAACATTCTAAACAAGTTAGGAATGTATTTTACAAGTTAGAGGACCCATTCCACAAGTTACAATGGGAAAAAAAAGTGGAATGGGTTGAATTACATCATGAAACCCTTCAATCCGAGAACACTGTGAAAGTAGGTAGGAGCAGTAAAAACAAGATAAATTTCACTATACAAAGAGTTAGAACCTATAAATAGGTGAAAATGAAAGCTAATTCATAAATCTACAACATCCAATAGGTTTTAGATCATCTTAGCATTTGTACAAGTCATACAACAACAAGAAAAGTGAGAAAAAGTAGTAAATTTCTAGAAAATAACGTTCTTGATAAAAAATGGGTTACAAATCAACCAACAACCTCTCCTTCAAGGCATTGAAGGTTATTATACATTTTTACTGTAGGAACAATAAAAGAAGAGGCTTTGAAAGGAACTCCATGAAAACAAAGCTCTCTAAATAGTATATCAAACTCTAGTTCAAAATATTTTAGATAAGGCTGCTCCCATAGCTCTCTTACTCGCTTGACAAATCCTTGAAACATTGTATTGATTTTATTTTTCTTGTCCCTCTCTTGTTCTTCCTCAATTTCATTAGGATCATACATTAACCTTTTTTCCCCTCCTAAAGTTTGGACCACATCCATTACCTCCACATAAAACTAAACATCCTTGGTCTTCTTGGTTCCCACGCCTTGATATGGTTATGCAAATGAAAATGAAGCAAAGTAATCATCTCCTTCTCTGCTAGCTAGAGGAATGATGCTTAATGTTTTGATACATGATATCAGTTGTCTCTTCTACTCTCATGGTTGAATATCGAAATCTAGTATGGTGGGCCTCCAGAGTTCTAGTCATCTTTCTTCCTCTTCCACCAAATGTTGGCCTAATCCACACGTTTGCCAGCCTAATTGGCTTTGTTTTTGAAAGCTCTGAATTTTCTCCTGAGTCACCAATGTATCTCTCTTCCTTTTTAGACTCTTTCATTGCTACAAATCATCTCTGGGATTTAATCATTTGTACCACATGGTTGATGTTCTTCAAATCCTTGCATCTAAAGGAAATTTCCTTAACATAAATATTACTAGGGAATTTTAATGTTGCCATTGTAGTTGGCATTAAAGCCAATACCTGCAACATTTAAAATTATCCTTATATAATAATTCCCTCCATCTTGTTGGCATGTAACACTCTTGATGGTGGCTACATGAAGAGTTATTTTGATTCCTCTTCTACATCAGAGGTTTCATATCCTTGATCCGACTCTTCTAAATTATTAGAATCAGAATCACTATCTTCCATATTCAAAAAATTTCCCAACCAAAATCTTCAATAAATTTATTTGGATCATCAGTAATAGTCTTCAAAATTGGCCGCTAGTACAAGTTCATTTTTCTTTCATAATAATTTATATCCATGGAGTTCAACCATTCCTTGATGCCATAAAGTGAAGATTGAGGAATGGCGTCAATGTGGAGTACATCCTACTTGAAGTCTTTGAAAAAAATAGTCATATAAAATTCCTTTTGCCCAAGTCCTACTTTCTCAAGGTTAACAATGTCAATCTCACTAATATCGATTACTAAGAAAGGTAATTCCACCAACTCTACCAAAAAGTTTACCGTAGGAACAATAAAAGTAGAGGCTTTGAAAGGAACCCCATGAAAAACAAGCTCTCTAAATGGTATATCAAACTCTAGTTCAAAATATTTTAGATGAGGTTGCTCCCATAGCTCTCTTACTCGCTTGACAAATCCTTGAAACTCTATATTGATTTTATTTTTACTATCCCTCTCTTGTTGTTATTCCTCAATTTCATCATGATCATACATTGACCTTCTTGCCCCTCCTAAAGTTTGGACCACATCCATTACCTCCACATAAAACTAGACATCCTTGGTCTTCTTGGTTCCCACGCCTTGATATGGTTATTCAAATGAAAATGAAACAAAGTAACCATCTCCTTCTTCGCTGGTTGGAAGAATGCATGCTTAATGTTTTGATACATGATATCAACTCTCTCTTCTACTCTCATGGTTGAGTACCGAAATCTAGTATGGTGGGCCTCCAGAGTTCCAGTCATCTTTCTTCCTCTTCCACCAAATGATGGCCTGATCCACATGTCTGCCATTCTAATTAACTTTTTTTTTGAAAGCTTTGAAGTTTCTCCTAAGTTGCCAATGTATCTCTCTCTACCTTTTTAGACTCTTTCATTGCTACAAATTGTCTCTAGGATTTAATCATTTGTACCACATGGTTGATGTGCTTTGAATCCTTACATCTAAAGGAAATTTCCTTAACATAAATACTACTAGGGAATTTCAATGTTGCCATTGTAGTTGGCATTAAAGACGATACCTACAACATTGGAAATTATCCTTATATAAGAATTCCCTCCATCTTGTTGGCTTGTAACTTTCTTGATTGTGGCTACATGAAGAGTGATTCTAATTCCTCTTCTACATCAGAGGGTTCATATCCTTGATCTAACTCTTTTGAATTATCAGAATTAGAAACACTAGCTTCTATATTCAAAAATTCCCAACCAACATCTTCAATAAATTCATTTGGATCATTAGTAATAGTCTTTCAAATTGGCCGCCAGTACAAGTTCATTCTGATTTCGTAATACTTTATATCCATGGATTTTAGCCATTCCTTGATGCCATCAAGTGAATATTGAGGAATGACGTCAATGTGGAGTACATCCTGCTTGAAGTCTTTGACATCAATAGCCATATCAAATTCATTTTTCCCAAGTCCTACTCTCTCAAGGTTAACAATCTCAATCTCACTAATAGAAATTACTAAGAAGGGTAATTCCACCAACTCTATCAAACAATTTACTGTAGGAACAATAAAAGGAGAGGATTTGAAAGGAACTCCATGAAAACCAAGCTCTCTAAATGGTATATCAAACTCTAGTTCAAAATCTTATAGATGAGTCTACTCCCATAGCTCTCTTACTCACTTGACAAATCCTTGAAACTCTGTATTGATTTTATGTTTCCTATCCCTCTCTTGTTGTTATTCCTAAATTTCATTAGGATCATACATTGACCTTCTTTCCCCTCCTAAATTTTGGACCACATCCTTTGCCTCCACATAAAACTAGACATCCTTGGTCTTCTCAGTTCCCACACCTTGATATGGTTATGCAAATGAAAATGAAGCAAAGTAATCATCTCCTTCTCCACTGGTTGGAAGAATGCATGCTTGATGTTTTGATACATGATATTAGCTCTCTCTTCTACTCTCATGGTTGAATACCGAAATCTAGTATGGTGGGCCTCTAGAGTTCCAGTCATCTTTCTTCCTCTTCCACCAAATGCTGGCCTGATCCACACATTTTCCAGCCTAATTGACTTTGTTTTTGAAAGTTGAAGTTTCTCCCGAGTCACTAGTGTAGCTCTCTTTTCCTTTTCAGACTCTTTCATTGCTACATATCATCTCTAGGATTTAATCATTTGTACCACATGGATGATGTGCTTTGAATCCTTGCATCTAAAGGAAATTTCCTCAACATAAATACTGCTAGGGAATTTTAATGTTGCCATTGTAGTTGGTATTAAAGCCAATACCTGCAACATTGAAAGTTATCTTTATATAATAATTCCCTCCATCTTGTTGGCTTGTAACACTCTTGATGGTGGCTACATGAAATCTGATTTTGATTCCTCTTCTTGTGCTAATGCTCTTTTCATGCATGCTCATGCACCATCATGCTCCCCCTTTCCATGCCTGGCCTCAAAAAAGTTCCACATATGTTGAAAACCTATAGTGAGATGCATCCTACACAACTAGTAGAACATGCAAGCATTCTTGAATTGTGTTGCACATTTATTTGACCATTTTATATGCCGATCGTATGCTATGCCCCTCTGAGACAAGTCACTGTAGAACATCTAGAAGCAACCTTGCATGAACTATGGAGAATGTGTGCTATCATCACTAATATAAAATTGATACTCCCACAATGCCTTCCTTTAGTCCTTTGTACTATTAGCTACATGAATGAATGTTATGTGCACAAATATTGAAACCTCTATGGAGTTGTAATACTGTGACTACACCTCACACTATGGCTGTAGAGTGTAGTTCTCTACAAAGTAAACCACTGATCCTATGCTTCCAACTGGAAAGGTGTCCTTGCATAGCTTGAATTACATGTCCATCCATCAGACTCTATGGGTATGCCTTGCATACTCATATACTATCTTCTCACGAAACATGGACATAAACTAATACACTGGAATCTTCTAAATAACCAAATCACACTTTTTTGCTTGAGACCCATCTTTTGTAGCATATGCTACTGTTTAATACTTCCCAAAATCTACTAGTTTATATCCCACCTCATCTGTGCTTTCCATATGTTGACATATTGGCATTCATTGCAAGTCACCACAAAGCTCACATGAACCATCCATGCATGCTGTCCTGTAGAATATTTTTCCATCCTCTATTTCCCATAAATTTTTTGATAAGAAATCTCTTGAATATTTTGGTGGGGCTTCTATGCCACAATCCTACAAAACATCATTAATATGCAAATCTAAACATATAGAATGATAAACATCATAATGGTTAGAGAATTAAATATGTATTCTATGGAAAAAAGTAGTGCATGTGTGATTTATCTTGACATAAAAAGGTTTAAGCATTTGAAAAAATCTTTGAGAAATACTAATTTGAGGATAATCATTTTGAAATTTACAAAAAAATTGGGTTTGAGTCATATCCAAAAAATGCTTTGGATGTGGCTCACGGTTCTAACTACCGATTCTCCTTCTTACAACATCCCTTTGATTTGGAGATGGCCTTGTATTATTCTTCCAATACTCTTCAATTAATGTTCTTAATGCTTCAACAACTTTTTTTATCTTTAAGTGGCAATCTCCTTGAGAATGCCCATAATTCATTTGAATTGGTTCCCTCAATTCTTTGCCATCTTTGAATGACTTTTGATAAACCTTTCCTACTAATTCCAATTTGTTCTATGTTTTTAATGAGATGAGATCTCTTTGTTTGATATCTTACCAAAGTTGATGTAATGACACGTTGGGTGATATTACTATCCTTTGAATGTGAGGTCTTACCCACACTCTCATAAGCATCCATTAGATTCTTCACAATAGTGTTTTCACTTGATGCATTCGATGTTCTCAACACAAGAGTCTTCATGATGTTTTTGTACTTTAAACCCCACATTATTTGAACAAATAGTTGACATCTTGTAGTCTCATTTATCCTTTCAAAGAATATTTTCCAAATCTTATCAGCATATCTTCTACAAGTGTGTTTTGGAATCTTACCTTCCATGTGCTACAAAATATCCTCATCAATATTAATCAAAAACTTTGGCTTTCTACACAAAATTCTAGGTGGTGTTCTCCTAGGTACATACATCTCAACATTAGCAATTTCATCAATATTTAATTAAGGTGGGATAGATTGCATACCTTCGATTGAGGGTGGAGTAGAAGACATACCTTGATCTTCATGTGGGGATGATGGCATACCTTCTTTGTCAAATCCGAGTGATGATGTACTCTCAACTTGAGATGCGGTGGATGGTGTCCAACCATATTCACTTGTGGTAGATGGTGTCCCTCCATATTTTCTTGTGCTTAATGGCATCTCTTCATGTTCACTTGTGGTAGAGGGTGTGACTCCAACTACAATATTTGAATCTATCTTAGCACAACACTTTCGCATTTGTTCTCTTTGTGCTGCCAATTTTTGTTCTCTTTTTGATAGTTGAGGTTCCTCTTCAATTGGCTTGTTTTCGTCAATCGTTTCCAATTTCTTCTTTTCACGATATTCCCTCAACCATAATTTCTCCTTTTCTTTGAAGGTTTGGAGCTCTTCGTCTATTAGTTTCTTCCTTGTTCATTTCTTCGGCATGTCGGATAATTTTACCTGTAGCATGGTAATGAGACGAATATTAGTTCCTCAAAAAATGCATTCATTAAAATAAATGAAATATA
>VDFB02353493.1:130127285-130152979 GCA_007258455.2 Sequoia sempervirens
AGGTATTTGGTATTTTGGAACTTTTTGTGATAGAGATTGTAATTTGTCTAAACTATGCAATTTTCTTTGTATTCTTGCCCCTATCATGCATTTTCAGGTCTAAAAACCTACACCTAATCTACCATTTCAGTGATATATGAGAACAGGGATTACATCGAATTTATATGATGTATGGGAAAACTCAAATTTTGATTCACTAGCATAAGTTAATTATTTTCAAATCTTATATCCTTTACTTTTTTCTATGCTTTTCTCTCTCTTCCCTTATCTATGAAGTGTTCAAAGAGTTTAATAGTGAGAATGGTCACAAACTCATAAGGATTTACATAGCTACAACATATTGAGAGAAATCTATCTCTCTATTTTTGGGATTGCGAAATTATAAAGAAATATAGGTAGATAGAAATAGCTTTGAAAGGAAGCACATTATGTTATCATTGGATAACACAACAATATGAGGAAACAATCAGACACAAGATGAGCTAGAGAAGAGGACTTGCATTTGGTAGAATTTTTAACCTCATGAAAGTTCCTTGTGTTGTACATCCCTATTACTGTGCACACAATATGATCCATTTTTAGGAACAAGCTGTCTTGAAAATGTTCATATGGTCATAGAGGTGTGTTGTTGTTTTGTTTGTAAATTGAAGGAAATTTTTTAAACAATCCCAGAGTGTGCAATCAGACTTGCATGGAAACAAATATGATATTTGAATATGGATATGGAAAATTTTCAAGATCCCCTGATACAGATAGAGCTGGATATGACAATTATAGAAGTATACACATTCAATTATTTAGATATCTGAGTATAGAACACAACTATAAAAATATTTATTTATATTAATATATATTTTGGTTTTTTATATTTATTTTATTATATTGTGTTCGTGTCTTTATTAATGTGTGTGTAATTTATTTTTTGAAAATTTTGAATGTTTTGCATATGGTGCCCTATCCAAATATATTGGATATATGGGTATTCATTTTGTATCCAAGAATATCTTATCCATATAAGATTATCTGTTACATGGATGAGTACCCAGATTGGGGAGATGAAATATCCTACAAATTCAAGTGCAATATAACCAGAGATGGTACAATACATAACTGATAATTATGTACAAAACAATTGTACACCTTGGGGACTACAGGGTAGACAAGCACACAAAGTATCTGGGAAATGAGAGTTGGTCATAACCTGAATTTTGTCTAAGTTTGATGAAGATTCTGCCAATACATTTTGTATCACATATAAAAGAATTTCCATTTACCTTCTATTGATGAAATGAATGATGCATTTAAGGCCCAAGTCAAGAAATTGAGATGAAAAAGGAAAAAAGCTTTGTACTGTTCTAGCCAAGGTGTTAAGGCATGAGTAGATATGCTCTAGAGATTGAATGAAAACCATGGCATGATGAAGTCTCATTGACAAACATTGTTGGTAGCCGCTAGAATAATTTATAATTATATACTAGCCATATTGTAGTAACCACAACTTTAGGGCAGGCTACAAGAATTTCCTTATGAATGGGTTAGTTGATTTGGTCATGAAACTTCAAATATGTGATGATTCCAATAACATCAACATGCTCATGGAGAGAGTAAGGTAGAATGCAAGATTTTACCACAAGTAAATTTTGTTGTATAGTTTTCTTTGAACATTAATTAGTAGTTTACAAAATGTTAATAAATTTACAATTCTACGCAATATGGCATGCAAATGCATGTGTGCAACATAAAAAATATAAACTTGACATGCATTGTACATTTACAATAGAAAAAAAATAACGACATCTGCTAGCTCTACATGTGACACACAAAGAAATTTGTACAAGTTAGAATTGTAATTTCAGTTTGTTATCATGGTTTTTTATAATCACCAATTTATTTCTACTTATATGAAATCATCTCCAGTTTCTGTAATAGATGATGGGGAAAGTGCCTTGGCTGCATAATGTGCCTTTTAGTAAAATGGAAATAGTAGTGGAGTTTATCTAAGTGGAGTGCAGATTCCTTGACATTTCAGCTGTCCAATGGGGTTAGAGATCTATATTATCTACAGCAATTAAATTCTTCCGGAAACTCCTCTGAGTTCTAAAAGGAGTCATACATTTAAACTAATTGTCAGCCAATGGGTTAGATAGCATCATCTTAGTCATTGATTTCCTTATAAAATGTATATTGCTTGTCATGTGTGTTTTCTAGAATTGGTTCCATTAAAATTTATTTGTGGGTTGGGATCGTCCATACAAAAACATATAAAAATCAGAAATATATACATATTTACAATAGTAATTAAGTTCAAAATACCACACATAGCATCATATATTGTATAATAAACAAAAATCATCATAAAAATAAAAAATATTAGATGTGGAATTAGTCAAGAGCTTGAATCATCGCTTGATATATATTATAATAAAAGATCAACCTACATTGTTGCTACTCTGTAGGTAAGCATCCAGTAAGCATCGGGGGAATGGGTGTAATCCAGATTGGATGGAGTCTTATGGATGGACTTGTAGATGGAAAATTAGACTTGTAGAGTATTTGGAAAATCAAATGAATTTAATGGGAGTTTGGGGGCAATTCCCCGGTGGTTCCAGGAGGGCAGCACTGTGATGGGAGGTTGAGGGCAAATCAGACCTCAGGCCATCCTGAAGCCTCATGGCAACATTTTATATTCACAATAAGACAAAAATTAAGACCTTAAAAGCCACACAAACCTTCATGGCACACATCATTTTAGGGTTTGGGGGTGAATGACACTTTTGAGTTAGAAAAAGTAAAAAAAAAAATCAAAAAAGAAAAAATTGCATGTTTTTCACAAAATCTACCCAAATCCCCCTCAAATTCATCTGGGATGGACCCACAGAGGACCAGATCTAAACATTGAATGCGAGCCAGATTGGATCAAAATTCGGGTTGTCTATGTTGGTGTAATAGGTATTTTTCCTATCTAGTCTTATCTAGGCTCTATTTACATTGTTAAGTCCACTTAGGTCCTATGAGGGAACCTTTCTAGTTAGCATTAATTAGGGGGGGAATCTTTCTAGTTAAGCATTAGTTGTCACTTATCTAGTTGGTTTTTATTTAATGCTTGTGTCTTAGGTTTTTTAATATTGGCTCATGTCATTTAATTATGACAACCATTTAATTTTGGTACACCATCACCCTTGCTTATATAAGCAAGGCTTCATATGTACATTATATCTCAGTTGAGCGTGTAAGTTCAATATATCACTGCAATCTTGAGTATTGCATATTGGCCACATATCTTGCATCCATTGTTGCAATTTCATGTTCTTGCTTTTCCCTCTTGTAGAAGATTGTTTTTGGTTTTTGCAGATGATCCTGGAGGCTTGAGTCCTTGAGTGACTCTAACATGGTATCAGAGCTTCAAAATTGCAAAACCCCTTCTTAGATTTGAGGGTGATTTGAGCTTGAGATTTTGCAAGGTGTGCATTGGGGTGAAACGGACCTCATGGTTGAGTCTAGAAGGCCCAAAAGCTTCTTATTTCATATAAAACACTTATTATTTGGGAAAATTTTATTCGATAGAAAAATTCCATACTGGTCATACAGTCTGTACAACACTCAACTCCATTATAGGTTTGAACAGTCAACATATTTGTGGGAATATTTTGTTCTTGTGTCATCTGAATACGACCTTGCATCAGTTGTCCTCCATTGGCATACTTCTTTGTTGACATCAGCAGGTATCGTTGGTCAGTGTTCATGTACAAGAAGAGGTCAATTGGATCCATGATTACAGTCAATAGTGATAGAAAAATATGGAAGTACTTGACACATCTTCTTGTATCCTTCCCATTCTAGCATTTCTTCTGGTCTGTTAATCTCAAAATGACTATTTTTTTTATTTCTTTTTAGTTAGTATTAGATAGTATATCTAAACATTTATTTATATTTTTCATCTTGTGAAAAGAATTTAAGAAAGCACAAGGTTTCTATGGCATGGATTTCCATAATGATTAAAAACTCCAAGCATTGTTGCTCTATACAAATTTAGCTTGTATGACATTTGCTTTTTTGCTTTTTCTTTTGTTTTGGGAAGTATTTTAAAATTTTATTCAACATCTATATGAAAATTGAAGATGTATTTTACTGTATGATGAACAAAAGCACAATTATTGCAAGTGAATCCTTGGAAGGATCTTTCAAATACCACATTTCTTTATGGGTTCAATGTAGTTGATGAAATAAAATGTGATGCTAGTTTCATTGAAATTTCTTGTATAAATCTCAAGTGCTAAATAATAAATTCAATGAACATCTTAATTTGTACTTTAGATACCTTATTTGTAAATCTACAAAATTTTGGCAAGCATTTGAATTTTCCTAGTTGCTTTGAGAGAAAAATTCCTTCTTGGAATTGTCAATAGAAACATTTCCTTTCAAACTTTCCATGCCATCTGTTACTTACATTGTTGACCAGAGTAATAAAAGAATGTGACCTTTGTATTTGGATAAGGTATTCATTTATCTACAAATGGTGCCTCATTTTGACTTGATTTCATTTCCATGTAGGAACCTCCAGTGTTGTGCAAAAGGACATTTTTCATGGTCAGTCAATCGGGGTGAGCCACTATGAATGCAATTTTTCTTTTAACATTTTTTCATTGCATTGCCACCCTTTGTTTAGATATGTATTTCTGTGGTTATGTTGATGGAAAGGATTATGGTAATTTTTATTGTTCAATAAAACCAGAACTCCATTTTCCTAGTGTTTTCTCTGAATTCATAGGGATATTTTATCAGTGCGTGCTTCTGGAATTAGTATTTTACTAGTGCTAAAGATTTGGTGTAGGATGATAATTTTTAACTCTACATTATTTTTGGATGACATGGACCATAGATTTATAGACTCCATTTTTATTTTCTATGCTAAAAACACTGCTCCTGTCACTTTGCTTCTTTTATGTGCATATAAATCTGTTATAGAAAGTTCAACTAAAAATTCTCTTTTTGGAGTTGCTTTCTTAGCTATCTTCCTATCTTGGTATTGTAGTGTATAAATTAAACTACTCAAAGTACTGAAGAAAATTGACCTATACAATACATTAATGTTCTAGCTAGACTAACAATTTGGCCTAATTAAAAAAACTAAAGTGGAGTTGCTACTTTATTTGGCATTTTTATGTTTATTAAAAAGAAGGAAACTTTAATTACTAAAAGGAATGCAAAATATGATAAATTAATTACTAACAAAACCAAAGACATGGTATTTTCATACTCCATTATAGGTAATTAAAGAGCTTCTGGTAGAAAATTGTGTGAATTTTTGAATCAACATTTTGGAGCACACTCTTGATCCATCATCAGGATGAGAATTTGAAATATCTGTTATTGATAGAATAGGGTTCAAAAATGGAAATTTTACTTAGGTTAGAAATCTAGATAGGTTGAAATCACACTTATTGGACTTTGGTGCAACCACAATATGGTCTACACAATTGCACTGTCATCTGTGGTGCACAAAAATAACAATTTGTATAGAAGTTGAATGTTTGCAAAACAACAACAAATGCCTGGAAATAACAAAGAGGGTAACACAAGAAAATAACAAGAAAGCATACAAAATAATTTGAATTTCATAAATTAATATAAAATATTTTAAATCAAATCAAATGACTAAGATACAACAGAGGGGGAGAAATACTAGACCTTTTTAATTAGTACAAAGACATCCCCAAGAGTACTTGTAATTGGGACATAGGGAAAATGGGTACAA
This sequence comes from Sequoia sempervirens, assembly GCA_007258455.2. Taxonomy (NCBI): domain Eukaryota; kingdom Viridiplantae; phylum Streptophyta; class Pinopsida; order Cupressales; family Cupressaceae; genus Sequoia; species Sequoia sempervirens. The sequence continues at coordinate 130,133,041 of VDFB02353493.1, forward strand.
CTTTGATCTCATAGTGTCTAAAAGTCCTTACAGTATAAGAAAATCACAATTCATCTATTGTGACCATGGCACACATCTAATTTGATCTTAGGATGTATATTTTCTTTGTTTATTGACCAATGCATAACTGTGTACTAATTTTTTTTATCATTGAATTGGTATTTTTTTGTGTGTAACAACTATCTACTACCATCCATCTTATTCTATGTATGGGAGAATACATTATCAAGTGCAAAGTATGGTTCAATTAAAAAGTTACATCCAATTTGTCTATTCCCTGAAAATGTAGCTGGAACTTGCACACAACCTTTTCTGATTAGCCCCCCATTATTGTAGCTTCCTTAACATGAGGATAATGCCCAATGAGGCATAAACCTTGTTTTTATCATGGCAATCGGTCTGCATTACAGCTAGAACAAAACCCACTAGATATAAACTACATATTGGTACATATTTTCACAAGAGAGGTTAGAGATACAATAGTCGTAACTAAACTTAGCTCCTTAATTCATGACCTTTTATTTAATTTTAGGGACTAATTTTAGAACTTAATCCATCATGAGTTTTAGGCTAAGTGATTAGGTATTAAGCTTAGAATTTATTCAACATCCAAAGGAACTTTTATGGTTTAGGTTAGAATAAAAGTTTAAACTTCAAATACCCTATGTTATCATGGCATAAAATTTCCATACCCATATTGACAGGTCTCAATGGTAAAGATACTCTAACAATGCATCATTAAATTAGATTGGTGATGAGAAAAACCAAAATTGCAGCCAAATTAATGACTCTTAACATAGAGTAAGCCCAAGGATAAAAGCCTGGGTCATTGTCTTGGCAATTATCCTGCCTTACTAGTAGGCCACAGGCAGATGGTGCAATCAAGGTTATTTTACAAATATCATGATTGTAATTTTTCTTACTTGTTCACAAAAAAGAAAGGTTTGTATTAGTGTATATATTCAATCTAAAATAGAATGTGAGCTGGAGTTTTTCACCTAAAGGAACCACAACTTTCTAGGGATTTTGAACCTAGTAGTCAAGATTGTTCAAAGACTGTTTGTTATGCTACTACTAAAGAAAAATAAAATTTTGTTTCCTTGTTGGAGTGCTATAAGATAGGTCGTTGAGTCTACCATTTCATCTCCAAAATTTTAAATCATTAGAATAATCCTTGACTAGAACAAGAGATCATAACATAGAATTTATGGACTATGCTGCCATAGTATTAATAGCTTCCAAACTAACCTCTAGTTTCCTCTATTTAATTAAATCCTTACCATTGTTAGAAATTTTTCATGTCTTCCCTGTGTTGCCTTTGTTTGAGTTTGACATGCTTTAGTGGCATCCACAGTTGAGATTCCAAGCACATTGATGTCAATTTGGAGGTTTCTAAATGTTTTGATCTTGATGTTCAATATGACATTTATTGCAATGGTGATCATTGGGAGCTGCTATAATCTCTTTGGAAGTTAATATATAAATTCTCTTAAGATATAAAGATATCTCCTTGAATTAATAAGCTTCTAAAGAATATCAAATATATATTTAAAATTCTTCTAATTTGAGACATATACTTTCAATTTTGTAGTCAAGATGTTAATGTGGTCTTTCCCTCTCAGGCTTGAAGTTGGTTGGGGGCCAGCTTAGTGAAGTATGACTGTGATTGTCACTGGAAAAATTATTAGCAAATTGTGGACCACCCTGATCAATATTCTATTATTATGAGTCCTTTGTGGACTTTGAGTTGCTTTTCTATTGGTAATTTCAACATTAGTTTTCTTCATAACACACTTTTCCAAAGCTAAAAGTTTTCATTCTTTCATTTTAAGTTGTCTTTGAGATAGGAGCTGCAAACAAAGTGATATATATTCTATTTCAGCTAGCATCCTTTTGATTCTCAAATGTTGGTTCATTTTCTTTTGCCTTTCTCTTCTACTTCTAGAGTTTGTGATGCTTTGAGTTTTTAAATTAAAATTTCTTTCCTTCTTTTCGGTTAGAGTGTAGCAAACCCTGTAAAAATGAGTTTTGTTGAGAGTAAAAATGCTTGTCTATACTAGAAACATTCAAGAAGTGCTCAAATGAAGTTTCCAGAGAAAAATCTACTGGAAATATTTCTTGAAGTATCCAGTACATTTCTAGGAAATTTCCATTTTTGAAATGTTTCTAAGCAGGAAATGTTAGGGAGATGGAGGTTTTCAATGTCACATCTCTAGATACAAAATTTAGTTTTCAACTTTGCAAAATGCTTTACTCCATTATAGTTGTATTTTTTGTTCCACGTTTCTTGAGAGTTGACCTTTAGATTGTTCTCCTTTGCTTGAAATCTTCTCATGAGACATTTTTTTTTCTTCTATTTTAGAATAACTTATAATAGTAGGTAAGTCAATTTTCGTAGCTCGAGTAATTACAATTTCCACTTCTTTTGTCCCATGTTCCTTGGCTTCTGTATTTATGTATGCACACCAACATTTGGTTTTCTAGATGATTCATTTGATTGTGATTTTTATGTATAATGCAGATCAAGACAAGCTCAACGCTGTCAATTTGTGTACTTTTTATACTTTTGTTTCTCTGTGTACTATTTTTATACCCTCTTACCAATTTATGTTAAGAACTTTTTTTTGGAATCTTTCTTTCAAAACATAAAACTAGTTCTTTTATTTCCTTTTTTAATTCTTATTTAATGTCTTTCCCTTTTAGAATCAAGAGTGTTGTCTTCGTCAAGTTTTGGTTCTTCAAAGAAAACATTTGGCACAGTACTTATCCTGTTCAGTTTCTAATATCTAGAAGACATTTATTTGGAAGCAATAATTTCTCTATTTAGAGGATTGATTCCTTGATTCCTTTAAACTATTTGCATGGCTATTTCAATTATGTTCCTTTTGGTGCTATAATTTAAGCATTTGAGAACTCCTTTGTTTTAGTCTATCCAGGAACTAGGTTATCAACTTTGAATTAGCTCCTCTGGTGTTAATATTAATTTTGTGTTCTACTTCTTATGTAACCATATAATTGTTGGTGTGAATAATTGTCTTGTACCTAGCTAATTCATTCACTAGGTAAATTAGGGGACATATTCACATGGTTAAGTTTACTTAGGTAAAAGATTCCTTCTAGAAGGCTTAGTTGGCTTATCTAGAACTTATCTTATCTAGCTAGGATGCATCATTTCCTAGGTGATTAGGTTGTTGGTTGTCTCATGTCATAAGATCATGACATTTGTCAACATCATATTCATACCTATCTCTCAACCTTGCCCATATAAGCAAGGCATATCATGTACATTTGTATTCAAGCTTCAATCAAGCAATCAATCAATCTTGCATTGTGAAGCAAGCTTTCTTGCCATTCTCTCTCTTGTGGAAGTGGTTTTGGTCGCAACTGATCTTGGGGGTGTTGAGGAGTCACCATCAACTCCTACATGGTATCAGAGCACTCCAGGTGTTGCAGATTCCTTCCCAGATCTGAGGGTGATATTTTGGCTTGAAGAATTTTGCTAGGTGCAGATTGGGGTTTCAATAACCTCATGGTTGAGTTTAGAAGCTGTCGCAGATGAATTTTGACTGTAAATTCGCCTATATTAGGGTAAAGTTGTTTTTGAAGCAAAATTTTTTTGCTGGAATAACTCCCTGTACGGTACGATTTTCATATTTTCGCAAAAAAATATTTTCAGTGAAATATTTTCTGCGGTTATTATATTAAATTTTTGGGGCAAAAATTTGTGTATATCGGGCAAAATTATTTCGGGCTTATTATTTGTGGTCAAAAGTTTTGGATCAGAATATATTGTAGAATATTCCGCTTCAATAGGTCTGCGTCCACTGGCGGTACACAGTCAGATCTCCTTGAACATCATTGGTCATTGGGCAAATATTACCATCCAAGCTCGTGGCCCTTCATTGGTAGATTTTGCATTGGTTGCTGGGAGATCTGGTACGGCTACATTCACTTGTTGCATCGGCGTTCAGGCTTACACATCGACAGAAAAATCTATATTGTCGGCGTACCTTGCTATCACTCCGGTCTCTGCCGGTCAATCGGTCGCTGCCAAAGCCTTTGCATGCATCTATCCTAGTCCGCGCGGCATCGCTTGGGTTCCATCGGCATTCATTGAATACATCGGCCTTCATTTAACATCAGCAGTCATTGACGGGGTCAGCATTGTGCAAGTGGTCGCTGCCATCGCCTGAGATCTTCATCTCCTGCCATCCGGTCGCTGTCATTCGGGATCTATTCGCCGGCCGAGTCAAGCCCTACGGACCCGTGATTGGCCCATCCTCTGCCATTTTTTTCCATCAAGCATTGATCTGTTGCTAAGGGTACGCTGTCCATCTTTTCGGCGTCCGAACCTGTCTCCACTGCCGTCCTCTCTGCACAACGGGGGTATCGGTGGTCTTCATTATCGACGGGTGGTTTGCATCGGGCTCCCTTTCTTCGGCCTTTATCATCGACGGTCGTATTCACAGTCGGCGTACAAGGGTATAATTTGGTCAGAGTACCTCCTTCTACATCGGCTGGTCAGAGGGTACGAAGTTTTAATTTGCATGTTTGAGCTTTGTATTAAAGATAACTGCCTTTATATTATATGGTCGTTTATATTTGGAAGACTTCTTTTACACAGTTTGTTTTAATATTTGGATCTTCCAATAATATAGTTTTGTAAAACAAAACACCGACCATATAATGTCGACATGGTATTTTAAGGCCGACGGATTTCTTGTATAAGCTAGCGAATATTTTATTTTCCCTTGTATTTGCAACGGTCACATGAATGACCGAATTTTAGCCCTCAAGTGCCGAAATTTTTCACCTCATTAGTCTTTTTAGACTTTGTGTAATTGCCCCAAGTGCCTATTTATAGGCATTTTTTTCATTTTTTCATAACTTTTGCATACGGAGGCGAAATTCTTCAAACGAAATATCGTCGGAAAGGTGAAGACCTGAATTTTTCAGTGGTGCAGATATTTTGCAGAGATTTTTCAGTTTTGTGCCTCTTTTTCCAGGTTGAAGCCTGATCATCGTTTTCTTCTTCTGAGCTTATATCTTTGTGCTCCGATCTCCGATTTTCCCCAAATTTGTGGCACCAGAAAGGTATTCAGGAGTACTTCAGATCTACTCATGCACTTTTGCAGATTTGTTTCCAGATTTTCATATTTTCAGTTTGTAGCTGAATTGATAGTTTGGGATTCATTATTGTAAATTTGCAAAAAAAAAAAGTGCAAATCTTGTTGGGACAAAGGGGTTGATTTCTTGTATTGTGAGGGAAATTTTTTGTTCTTCTCTTGTAATATCTCATTGTATCATGGATTTGACAAAAGTTGTACTTCTAACTCCATATAACTATCATGAGTGGAAATCTGAAATGGAGTTGTTATTGTTAAAATCAAAGTTGCAACGAATCACATTTGGTCAAGATCCAGAACCATAGGGAGCAAAAGAGAAAAGAAAATGGCTTGATAGAAGGGATGAAGCTCTTGGAACTTTGAAGTTGTCCATTTCTCCAGATCTTAGATATCATGTTGCATCTTGCACTCATCCTAATGAAGCTTGGAATACTTTAGAGAGTCTCTTTGGTAAGCCAGATAAGATGAGGAAATTTAAGTTGGAGAATGAACTCATGGGTCTTAATCCTTTAGATTTTGACAATGTCCAAGACTTTTTCTCTAAGCTCAATTCTCTTAAATTGTAGTTATCTAATTATGGGGTCACTAAAGAGGATGAACAGTTGATACTTTCTATCCTTGCTAAGCTTGGTCATGATTATTCAGTGTTTGTTTCTACTTTCTATGCTACAATGGATGTTCTTGGAAATGCATACAAAATTCCTTCTCTTGATGAATTTGCAGCTCAACTCACAAGGGAACAAGCAAAGTTGGTACACATGGACACATTGAAGTCTTCTAGATCTCATGCTCTTGTTGCAAAGGAGACAAAGGATTCAAGTGGCATAGGTAAGAAGCAGAACAAGGCACCCAAGTCTAATGAGCAAGGTAAAGATCCTCCTTCACATAGCACTCCTGATTCCACATCCTCTTCTAAAGAGGAATAATCTAAAAAGAAGAAGTCAAAATGTGCATATTGTAAAAGATTAGGACATGATGAGCATAGATGTTATAATAAGAAGATTGATGAACTGACACACCTTCTTCAAAAGAATAACATTAAGCTTCCCTCATCAGTGTCTAGCACTTCTTCTTCAACATCTCCATCGGCAGCTCCATCATCATCATCTAAGTCACAGGACACAAGATCTACTTCTGGGCTACACAAGATGAAAGGACAAGCACTCTTGGCCTCTACAAGTCTTGCATCTCATAGATGGCTTCTTGATTCAGGGGCATCTCATCATATGGCATCTTCTATGGATATGTTCTCTTCTTTTGAGCCTTGTAATTCACCTCATATATTGATGGGTAACAATACATATATGAAGGTAAGTGGGAAGGATTCTATTGATATGGGGGAAGGGAGTTTCAATGATGTACTTTTTGTTCCTTCCTTGTCCACTAATCTCCTTTCTATTTATCAAATTACTCATGGGGGTCACGGTAAAATAGTTGAGTTCACTCCAGATAGAGTGTACATAAGGGACTTGGAGACTAGGGATATTGTTGCTATCGGGATGGTTGATCACTCATCTCGTGTATATTCCTTTTCACATTTTGCTTCAGAAGATGATAATGTTCCTTTGACTGCATCACACACTTCATTGAGTGTGAATCATGATAGTGAGGAGAAGTTTGGTCATCTACACCTTGGTATTCTTGAGACTAGTGCTAAGCTTCCTACTTCTCCACCTCCTGCTCCTTTAGCCATTGATGCTTCTATGCAGCAAGATGATCATAGTTTTTTAGATCTTGCTTTGTGGGATGAGTATTTGACAGGGATTTCTAGCTTGTTCATGGAGTCTCATACTGCAGATTTGGAGGACACACTTGAGGGGATTTCTCTCCTCTTTGATGACAGTTTTAGTACAACTATTATCCCATCTTCTTTGTCTTTGGAGATTGACATTCATGAGTCTCCTCCATCACTTGATTTGTCATGTTTCTTGGTTCAGTGTGACCATGATTCTGTTGTGGCTCATTCAAGCTTGGCGGATCTTCATCAGTTTTCAGAGGCATACATGTTGAGCATTCATGCTTCCTCCTTTCAGTTGGACATGGAGTGGCTTCATCATCAGCTTATGGATTTGTTTCTTCCTAAGGGAAAATGTGTTGCTTGTAGACATTGGGTAATCTTTTATTTTCAGGCATTCTTCATCGGCTTTGGAGCTTCTTCATCATGGGGGGGATATCTTATCTCTCTACTTCCTTCTTATGGGGGGGTATTTGATTGTAAATACATGATGCATGTTGTCCTTGGGGGGTATCATTGAGTCCTCCATACATCATGTTGTCTTGTTTTGTTTCTCTCTTTTGGAGAGGAGTTTTGTCCCACAGGGTTTTCTCCTTTTCTCCACCTGTGAGAGATTGTTTGCATTTGCATTGTAAATGGGTACCTAACATGGCCTAGTAGTAGGGACCCATGGTCATATTCTTTGCATAGTTTGCATAATAATCTTCTCCCTAAGTTTCACTTAAGGGGGGGTGTTGGTGTGAATAATTGTCTTGTACCTAGCTAATTCATTCACTAGGTAAATTAGGGGACATATTCACATGGTTAAGTTTACTTAGGTAAAAGATTCCTTCTAGAAGGCTTAGTTGGCTTATCTAGAACTTATCTTATCTAGCTAGGATGCATCATTTCCTAGGTGATTAGGTTGTTGGTTGTCTCATGTCATAAGATCATGACATTTGTCAACATCATATTCATACCTATCTCTTAACCTTGCCCATATAAGCAAGGCATATCATGTACATTTGTATTCAAGCTTCAATCAAGCAATCAATCAATCTTGCATTGTGAAGCAAGCTTTCTTGCCATTCTCTCTCTTGTGGAAGTGGTTTTGGTCGCAACTGATCTTGGGGGTGTTGAGGAGTCACCATCAACTCCTACAATAATTATTATATTTTATATCATAAAATAGATCTACCAAGTTTAGGTATATTGGCAACCTTCTAACTCATTCACTTGGATTAGTTTCTGTCTCCACATTGCTATTTGTATTTTTACATTCTAGAGCTACACTTTGAATTAGCCCTTTCCAAGGAAAACCCTTTTGACGGGTGAGTAGAGGTATAAGTATTGGGCCTTCATTGTTCATAGGGCTTGGACCATCTCTATAGCAATTTGGAGTATTTTGTGTGTCATGAGATCTCCCACCAATGAGTGATGTGTATCCTTTTATTAGATATTGTGAATAGAGTGATAGTTTGGTGAATTAAGCTTTGAACCTCATCATTACAAAATGGTAGAAAATCTCCCTGAAATAGCTCCCCTGGCATTGATATGAAAAGCTGCTTTGTTATTACTTTAGAGAATATGGTCTCTTATCTACTATTTTATTTTTAGAGGAGCTACAACCTTTAATTAGCAACACTCGTTCCATTTCCTTGGATTGGTCCCTATGAGTTTGGTATTAATTAGGAGTACTATTTTAGATATTGTGTTTTAGTAGCAGGCGAGAACCCAATGAGTGTATTGCTCAGTTTCATTGTCTGATTTTGGTTACTAGAGAATATTGATATAATTTATTTCTATTTTTTGTCCAGGTGTTGTTTATTCATCAATACTTTGGAGGAATAACTATGTGCACCACTATCACTATATCCTTTCTCTATAGTTTTACTACTGCCAATCTTTACGCAATGCAAATATTTGAGGGCTTACCATCACCATCCGTGACAGTGATGCAAACTAAACTGACAAAGTTTTTCTACAAGCATTTGTACTCATTTTTATGGACTGTGAAAACCTCTTGTCTGCAAGTATTAGTGATTTTAAAATGCATCTCAGATCAACTGTTTAGTGTAATGTTTAAGTAAAAAAATTTAAACATGCAGCCAAGAAAATTTACAATCTACAATCATTGAAGTGATTGTAATTTCAGTACTATGGAATTACTTTGTATTCATGGCTATACAAATCTATAGTCCCAGAAGAGAGTCCTTGAAATAGTGTATGCCCAATATTTTGTGAAATTAAACTATTTAGCCCAAGCATGTCCAATTTTGGAGAGGGTGCAAGGACATCCACTTCTAGTGATTGTTCAGTTGATCATTGAATGACTTAGTAGAGCCTATGCAAAAAATATTTTGCATTTGAATACATCTTTGTCATTATTATTGCTAGATAATTTTTCTCTTATGTATTTGTGGATCTTCAAATCTTTCATTTTTAAAGGTTCTTGGTTCTTCTTATATCACTGAGAAAGCCCAAATTCAAAATGAATGTTGGACATCGGAGCTCTAAACCATTTGCTAGTTTTACAAAACAGTCTCATCTCATCAATATTGTAACTAGTGATATTGGAACTAGTATAAGTTTATATTGACATTTTCTTTAGATTTTTATATCAATAATTAATTGTTCTTTTTGCAAGTGTATGATACTATCATTGTACTATTTCATTGACTTATGTTGTGGCATTTCATTTAATTTCAGTACATAATCAACAATCAAGCACTTCCTTTCCTATTAGCTCTCCTAACCCATAATCACAAGAAGAGCATCAAGAAGGAAGCTTGATGGACCATTTCAATCATAACCGCAGGCAACAAAGAACAAATTCAAGTCTTTCTATTTGTTATCTATACTAGAGAAGCATCTTTGTTGAATAGTGTGAAACTAAATTATTTAAGGTTTGCTATTTGTTAACATATATTTTGGTTTTCAGGCTATGATCAATGCAAACATCATTCCTCCACTTGTTCAACTCCTTCAAACTGCTAAGTTTGATATTAAGAAAGAAGCAGAATGGGCCATACCAAATGCAACTTCTGGTGGTACACATGAACATATCAAGTATGTATTATTTTAACATATAATTGCATGTATATAAATATATTATAATGTACTGGGATTATCTGTAAAAGTAAAAATCTTAGGCTTACAATGTTAGGATGTGTTCTAGAAGATTTTTGTTGTCTTTAGGTCAATTATGCTTGGAGGTGCTCCAAACTAGGTCAAAATTGCCCTTAATTTTCTCCATCTGTTGCACAACTCACCAAACTACCCTAGATGCTTGGGATAAAGTGTAACAGACCTCTACCTCTGCAAAAGCTCATAATTACTCTTGAATTATTTCATAGGCCATGTGGAAAATATTTGAAAATGACAATTCTCTAACAAGGCATGGGAGATCTTTTAGGATAGGCCTTTTGCCACATGTGTCACTCTCTTAAGGTCTTCCTTCTCTATACCCTCACCAACATAAGCCATTGTCCTCTTACTAATCTTTTTCATTACCTTGGCTTCTCTCTTTGTCATTTGTTATCTCAATTTTTTGTCATAACAGTATGCTTGACTGATTGTGTACCTGTATTTCATCATTGTTGTGTTGGTCTTCATTAGAGAATGCCTAGGTCTTCCCTCCATGCTCTTCATATCTCTGTTACTTGGCAATATACTTCCCTTTCTCCCTATATCTTTGTGCTCTTCAAGTGCTCAACTGAATTTTCATATACTTTTGTTCACCACATAGTATTAAATATTTTTCAAAAATGAACTAAAGCTAGACATTAAATCTTCATCTGAGTAGGAATTGACTTAAAGAATTTATGATAGACATCCTCCACAAAAAGAATAACAATAGTATCACCAAGAATCCTATCAACATAGCCCCTAAATGATGTTGTATATTCACTATCATTTCTAACACTGCATATTCAATGCCTTGTATTTATGCTTCTCATTGTACTGCCCTTTTAGATTGACTTTCAATCTGAGGTTCCTTTCATAGACTATCCTTCATGCCTCTGTATGGTCTGAAATACAGTCCTGGATAGTCACGACTATCCTTTTCATGCCTTGAATGTCCACTATGATCTTGACTACCATTCTAATCTTGACTACCTCCTTTTGAAACATGTAATTGTCTTCTATCATTTTCTTGTTTTGTATTTTTCATACCTGACATAAGAGGTTTGTCTCCCTTTACCTTATTCACAGATCACTAGTCCTTAACTGGTCACTTTTTAGTGTCACTAGAACTTATCCTTTCAATATTCCATGCCATAAATCACTATCAACTGATAGTTTTCTTATAGACTGTCACTTACTTGGTTCTTAAGAGATCACTTGTCTTCATGCTAAGGTTATCATTGAGCTATTCTAAAACTAGAATTAGATGTGGGCATAGGAACTACATCCTTTATGACTTCATGACCACTTCTACAGGCACTAATGTAGAAACTACTAGAAATTGGTGAAATAGTCTTGCATATTTGAAATTTTGATGTTTTGGGAACAATGTTGTCATTGCCTAATTTAGTTTGAGATGCACTACGAAACATATGGTATTCTTCCTTTTTCCTCATGACTATCTTAAATTTCAGCTGATGCACCTATCCCTGTAGTTTTTATGGTGAAGAGACTTTTAAAAGGTCCTTATTCACTGAACAGACCCTTAAAGGGTCCGCATGGTGGGAAGTCTCTCACAAAGTCTTCATGCACTCTTGTTTTCCTAAAATCTACTCGTCTTTCATCACTTTCTATGATCAGTGTAATGCACTCCATAAATTTTTTTCTAGAACACCAAGGTCATTGTCTTTAGTTAAATCATAGCCTTTACTATTACTACTGTCATTTTACCTTTCTTATCACCACTAGAGACCTAGACTCAAAAGATTTTCACAATACTCCTAAAGGTTGAAATTTCTTTCTACTTGCAAGGTCACTACAATTGTAGGTGATTATTAATACATTGTCTTCTATGTTAATCAACTTCAACAAGATACATAGACTAAGTTTAAAGCCATAGGAAATAATACTTTGTCTTTACTACATCTTACCTTCCCTAAACTCACATACCCATTAATCATCAAGTTATAGGTAAGAATATCTGGCATCAAACCCCATCAGCAAGTTCATTCCAAAAAGCTTTTTCTTCAAGAATCTTTCCTTCTCTACAAAGCCCATTTATAAGAGAGTTGTAACTAACAACTCTAAAAGGGCAGCCATATAGTTGAGGGAATTTAAGACTCCGACTCTATTAGTGTATATTGGATTTTGATGGAAAATTCCTTTCTTTTGTGGACAAAACATGTATTTTTAATAGCTCCCTTCTAGTTCATAATGCTTCTATTTATGCTTGTTCACATTGCCTTCCTTTCTGGAATGTGGTGGCTAAGATTGAGATTTTTATGTTATCATTGGAAAGGGAGGACAAATCAACTATCTCTAGTGGAAATTGAAATATGAGGCGCTCTGCACTTGTCTTAAGTATTTGCAGTTAATTAAGTTTTATTATTATCCCCTAAGTTTACTATTGAACACTTTTAAGTTTAGAGTTTTATGAGTTATGGTTTGGGCTTGTAGAACATTGTGATTGTTTGTGAGCCTTGTGAATACAATACATGTTCTTTGCAGTTTTACATAAAACAATAATTCTGTTGGAAGCTTAATTGAATTTTTTCAATCCTCTAATAAATTTAGAGGCAGTCTAAAAACTATTACTGAGGAATTTATCATTAGAATTTGAGTTGTCTTTATCAAGGTCTAAATGTTTGACACATAATCTTGTAATTATGACCTACATCTCATTCCATGTTGCAGTTATCTGCCATTTGGAGAGGGGCCTCAAAAATTTGTTGGCGATATGTTTGCTACATTTGAGGTGAGTTGAAGAAACATTTTTATTTTGGAGAATATCTAAACATCTTAGGACCTTGATAGTTATGCCTAATGCAATTATTAGATGAAATAAGAGTCTTAGAGACAGCTAGGCACCTTGTTTACTCACATGATTAATTGAATGATTTCATCCATTATATTTATTCTTTGTTGTTGTATATGCAAATTTTGTCTTTTTGTTTTCATTTTCCTTGATTTCAATTTGTTATCTCCTTATAATACTAATATTTGGGTCTATCTTCTAGATCCTTCTTGAGGGTAGAAGATAATTGTGACATCGTAGAACTTCTTTAGCCAGAAGAGGTAGAAGATAGACCCAAAACATAAAGTTGGTATTATAAGGAAATGATATTGTGAAATCAAGAAAACTAAAAACTGAAAATGGCTTATTGTGGAAATTTGAAAAATCTAATTTTTGTTTTTGTTCTCTTCTTCATTTCTAAAAATGTGACTCTCTGACTTATACTTGAAGTAAGGAAGCCTTTGTTTCTTCCTTGTCACCATTTACTTATCACTACAAGGCTGGTGGATATTGGTCTTTTTCTGACTTTCTCTCAATTGGTTCTTGGTGATTTTAGCCTCATATTTTGTTGACAGGTGTACACATTATTGTTCTTCACCCTTCATATATGCAAATGGTTGCATATGCATGTAGAAATTGCTTCATTTTTTAAAGCATATTCTGCCTACTTCTATCTATGTGGTTTCGGTATTGATGTCCAATTTGTTAAATCAAGAGTATATCACCACTCTGTTAGCTTCTATGTATTTTGTTGTAATATCTTAGATCCTTTGTGCATTGGTCTCAAAGTTGTTAAATGTTATCAACATTACTACCAAGTCTCAGTTCATTCATGGTACTTTTGAACTTGTTTGTGGCATTATTAGCTCTTTTGACCTTATTTGTGACATTACTAGTTCTTTTAACTTGTTTACTGCATTGTCATTTTTGGGCACATTTTTGGTTTTATATTTGTAGACAGCTACAAGAACCACAATGTTGATCAGGAGATTCAAATTTGAACTTTCTATTGGAGCTCCACTTGTAAGTCAAGTTGCATGTACATTATCTTATTCAACATGTAACTAGAGGAAAAAGGACCTTTTACATGTCAAATGGATACCTCCTCTTAGGCATGATTGATGTTAAGTGGTATATTTTTTAGTAACTCTTCCTATTTATGCAGGTGGGAATGACAACTGGAGCAACAATTCATACCACTAAAGGCTTAAAAATGACAATGACACAAAGAATTAGGCCTCTAGTGATTCCAGTGATTGAGGCTTCAACACTCAATACGGTTGATAAAAGTGGTTTAATCAAGAGCTATAAGACTTCAAATGGACCTATTAGTGTTCAAAATCCATAAATATATGAAGGAAAACTAAATAAAAATGAGATAAATAGAAATTATATTCCTTCTTCTTACCTATAACATGCGTACTTTGGTTGATTTAGCTAGGATGGGAAATACTTACTTTGGGAAGGAAAAATCATGGCTGCTCCTATCAGGTAGTTCTACAATTTGTGTCAAAGATTCCATGTCATTACAGTGCCAAAGGCATTGGATAGGTGCTTTCATCTCTCTCTTCTACCATGTTAAGCTCTATGTACTAGGCATTACGCATAGTCCATTTTAAATAGTTGCTACCAAATATAAGCTAATATATGGATGTATAGAACAATGCAAAATTATGTGTCTACTGACTTATCCGTACTTGCATAGAAAGCATAAAGGCTCTTATAGATTTTTTTTTCCCTCTCCTTTGTGTAAATCTCAAGATGATGAGATCTTAATCAAAATTCTAGATTCCTACAATTAATGCAAACACATCCATAGATACCTTCATATGTTCCTTATCCTTCCTTACCACCTACAATTGATTGAATTTCTTTACAAAACCATTATTTCATCTTGTTTACTTCTTGAGAAAATATATACATCTTTTAAAATATTTCCAATTTTCTCTATTCTATATTTTTTTATTTTATTTTGCCTTCTATGTTTGTTATCTACACTAGGATTTTGTCTTCTTAAATTGATTTTTCTTATCCTATGTTATTGTAGTAGATGCAATGCTACTTTATGTAGTAGGGCACAATGTCAGGTATATAAGTGTGTTTGATTTATGGGAAGATGCAATTGTAGCAAGCATTGGGAAATCATCAATGAGGATGGAAATTGTTGAATCATCTTTACTGGAAAAGGTACTTTTGCATGGCGTGTTATGATTTTGTTGCTGTAGAATAGTAGGTCCAATTTATGACTTATATAAGAACTATCTATTCCTAGTACTGAACTTCAATCTTACAAATTCTGCATTAATGATATAAAATGCACAATGGAAGTACACCAATGATCATCTTATAGGTAGCAGTGCAAAGCAACCTCTGCTTCAGTGCATAACGTCTACCAATGTCTTCTTTGTATCCTTTATTCTCAAGTTAATAGCTTAAAGCAGTACCGTAGAGGGTTCAAAACTTGAGAATACTAATTCCATAACAAGCATGAGGTTATTTGATTGGAACAAAATTCGAGTAGCAGTAATTCAAAGGAAGCATGTATCTGAGGAAAATACTACAATTTTCTATGCCAGGTGATAAGACCTTATTTGATGTCACCATGCCTGCATGGTTAAAGAATTTATTGTTTCCATATTATATCTATTGCCATAGTTCACCATAATTAAATTTTCAATTGAGATTTTGATGGATATTTAAGGAGGTGTTCTTATCATCTCCATTGTCCTAAGAAAAATTTAAGTGTTCTTATCATCTTTGTTGTCCTAAGAAATATTTAAGGAATTGTTCTTATCATCTCCATTGTCCTAGGAAATCTCATAGAACCGTTGAAACAAGTAAAGGATGCCATATTGTAAAAATCTAAATGTGCTCATTATTAAATCTTGGCCGTATTTTCATTTTAATAACCATATTTTCATTTTAATAAACATATTCTAAAACCATCGTTGAAATCTTATTTTCAGGTTTCAGCTCGTCAAATTGGAGAGGTGAACATGCACTCTTTACTTTCATCCGACCATGACCAATGAGATTTCTAGATAAGAAGTTTCCATCCTTCTCATTTGAATCCTTCCAATCTTCTCTCAAGGATTGTCTGGCTGGAATGGGAGGGAAAGGCTACTTTGAATCGAGCAATATATGCACCACAAATAATATAACTACATTTACTATATATTTTCATGTCTTTTCTCCCTTAAATATTTCTAGCATTTGTATCATATCTTGGATTTGTCTTCCCTGGCAACCAAGAGTGCAGTGATGGATGTCTTTCTTGGATCTTGTTTCTTGGATGTATTTTCATGTCTTTTCTTCCTTTAATCTTTGTAGCACTTGTATTGTATCTTGGATTTGTCTTCCATGGAAACCAAGAGTGCAGTGAAGGATTTGTTTATGTAGCTGTATGTTGTTTGTAATTCCTTTGGTTATGCAGTTGTTTGTTGTTTGTATATATTTTTTTTCATGCAATACAAAAAAAAACATTTGAATATCTTTGATATTTGAGCTTTATATGCATAAAGTTGTTTGTTGATTGTATATATATTTTTCATGTTAATCTAATACAATTTTTCTTTTTTGAATATCTATGACATTTGAAGTTTATATGCATAAATTTGTGAGAATTAATTAAGTTAGATTTGATTTATAACTTGAATCATTGATTCACTCAAATAAATGGATAAACCATGACTAAATAAATGACTACTATGACTTAAATAAATGAATACAATGACCAAATATATGACTACAATGACTAAATATATGACTACCATGACTAAATATATGAGTAAAGTAATGACTAAATTAATAACTAAATATATGACTAAAGTAATGATTAAATATATGATTAAATAAATGACCAGTTAACAACAATCAATGACTAAATTAATGACTAAATATATGACTAAATTAATGACTAAATATATAACTAAATAAATTATTACCATGACTAAATAAATGACTAGTTAACAACAATCAATGACTAAATTAACGACTAAATCAATGACCAAATCAAAGACTAAATCAATGACTAAATTAATGACTAGATAAATGACTAAAATAGTTTAGTCATAAATTTAGTCACGTTATAAATGACCAGAAATAAAATACTAATGGTCACATGATCAAAGTTAGTCATTTATATGCAATTTTTTAGTAGTTTATTTTGTCATATATTGTTGTTTTTGTACTAGTGGAAAGTTGCACCACTTTGCAACTTTCCACTACTTGCATTTGACACTTTTTTCATTAATTGAAAATTGGACACCACAGGAAACCACTCTGAGATAACAAAAACTAAAAGAGGTTATTGTGGAGGGGCCCAAAAAAATCTCATAGGATCAGACGATAAGTTTCTAAGCATCACGATATCCGAGTAACAACATTATGAAGTTTGCAGTCATTTTGCACTTTGAACCCTCAAAGGATCGATTCGATTGAATGTAGCTTGGAGAGATTCTGCGTGTTTGGGTGTGAAATAGGACCATGTCTAGCATAAAAATACCTATTCAAATGCATTGAAATAGTTTGTTTGGTCACACGAGTTGTAGAATGAAAGTTACACCACTTTGTAGCTTTCCATTGCTTACATTTGACACTTTTTCCATCAATTGAAAATTGGACACCATAGGAAAACCAATTTGAAATAATAAAAACTGAGAGAGGTTATTGTAGAATGACCCAATTCAATCCCATAGGATTAGGCGAGAAGTTTCTATGTATCATGGTATTCAAGTAACAACATGCTGAGGTTTGCAACCATTTTGCACTTTGGACTCTAAAGGGATTGATCCAGTTGAACGTAGCTCAGAGCGATTCCGCATGTTTGGGTGTGAAAGAGGACCATGCATAGTGTAGACATACCTATTCATATGTGTTAGAATAATTTGTTTGTTCACACGAGTTGCAAAACGAAAGTTGCACCATTTTGCAACTTTTCACTACTTGCATTTGACACTTTTTCTATCAACTGAAAACTAGAAACCATAGGAAAACCACTCTGAGATAACAAAAACCAAGAGAGGTTATTGTAGAGGGGTCCAATATGATCTCATAGGATTAGACGAGAAGTTTCTAAGAATTACGATATCCGAGTAACAACATGCTAAAGTTTGTAGCCATTTTGCACTTTGGACCCTTAAGGGATCAATCAGATTGAACGTAGCTCAAAGTGAGTCCGCATGTTTGGGTGTGAAAGAGGACCATTCCTAGTGTAAAAATAACTATTTAAATGCGTTGGAATAGTTTGTTTGGTCACACAAGTTGCAAAATGAAAGTTGCACCACTTTGCAACTTTCCACTACTTGCATTTGACACTTTTTCCATCAACTAAAAATTGGACACCACAGGAAAACCACTTCGAGATAACAAAAAATGAGAGGTTATTGTAGATAGGCCCAACACAATCCTATAGGTTCAGATAAGAAACTTCTAAGCATCATGGTATCCGAGTAACAACATGCTAAAGTTTGCAGCCATTTTGCACTTTGGACCCTTAAGGGATCGATCCAGTTGAACGTAGCTCAGAGTGATTCCGCGTGCTTGGGTGTGAATGAGGACCATACCTAGTTTAAAAATACTTATTCAGATGCATTGAAACAATTCATTTGGTCACACGAGTTGCAAAACGGAAGTTGCACCACTTTGCAACTTTCCACTACTTGCATTTGACACTTTTTCCATCAACTGAAAACTGGACACCACGAGAAAACCACTCCAAGATAACAAAATCCAAGAGAGGTTATTGTAGAGGGGCCCAACATGATCCCATAGGATCAAATGAGAATTTTCTAAGCATCGTGGTATCTAAGTAACATGTTGAAGTTTTCAACCATTTTGCACTTTGGACCCTTAAGGGATCAATCCGGTTGAATGTAGATCATAGTGATTCCGTATGTTTGGGTATGAAAGAGGACTATGCCTAGCATAAAAATACCTATTTAGATGTGTTGGAACAATTTGTTTGGTCACACGAGTTGCAGAATGAAAGTTGCACCACTTTGCAACTTTCTACTACTTGCATTTGACACTTTTTCCATCAACTAAAAACTGGACACCACAAGAAAACCTCTCCAAGATAACAAAAAATAAGAGAGTTTATTGTGGAGGAGCCCAACATGATCCCATAGGATTAGATGAGAAGTTTCTAAGCATCATGGTATCTGTGTAACAACATGCTGAACTTTGTAGCCTTTTTTCACTTTGGACCCTTAAGGGATTGATCTGGTTGAACATAATTTAGAGCGACTCTGCGTGTTTGGGTGCAAAAGAGGACCATGCCTAGTGTAAACAAACCTATTCAGATGTGTTGGAATTGTCTGTTTGGTCACACAAGTTGCAGAATGAAAGTTGCACCACTTTGCAAATTTTCACTGCTTGCATTTAACACTTTTTCCATCAACTAAAAACTGGACACCACGGGAAAACCACTCTAAGATAACAAAAACTAAGAGAGGTTATTGTAGAGGTCCACAACATGATCTCATAGGTTCATACAGATGTTTTGTAAGCACCATGGTATCTGAGAAATACCTTGTCAAAGATTGCTACCCTTTTGCACTTTGGGATTTGATGTTTCATTGAATTGTACGGTTTTGTGCAGGGTGATTGTGCTCTCTTTTTTATGGAATTCAGTGGGAAACAGAATTAACTCTATTTTATTTTTGGTTTGGTTGGATTTCAAGTGATTTTGTGTATTTTAGAAACCAATTACCAAGGGTCGGTTTGTATACCCTGTTTTAAGGGTTTTGAGTGCATTAAAATGTAATATTAAGCCTTTCACCAACTGTATGTTTCTCTAACTTGATGGAAAACCTTAGTTATGGTTATAAAACATGCATACAAATTTTTTTGTGTAAGGGAGGTGAATAGAGGGTTTTTAGGTGATGCCCTAGATGTCAAATGGTGCATTTTGAGTGGAAAATGGTGGTTTACTACTAGGGTTTGAAGAAATATTTGGGGGCAGCAATATCTCTTGAACTTTTAAGCTTTTGCAGACCTTTTGAAGGTGTTTTAGGATTTGGTTGGCTGTGGGAAGGTTTTGAGTATGGGTTTTCAATAAATCCTTACCTAACTTATGAAAGAAGAGGGTTTTGGGGTTTGTTATGTTAGAGGGCTTCTTGATTCAATTCAAGGTGGAGGAACTCTTTTCAACATCGACTAATCGGACCTCAATAAGAC
>VDFB02353493.1:130152999-130191092 GCA_007258455.2 Sequoia sempervirens
CTCTCTCCCACTCTCTCTCCCTATCTATCTCTCCAGTCTCTCCCTCTCACCCTACCTAGCTAAGTCCCCCTCACTCCAACCCATTATCTCTCACTCCCTCTCTCTTAAAATATAACATCCACCTCCTCTCCCTCTCCCCATCCCACCCTACCTAGACAAATCTCTCTCTCTCTCTAAAAATTCTCCTTCCCTCTAAAGACATACATAAATACAGACAAGCATAATAAATATGTACATACAATCCTACATCCATACAAGCATGCATACATACATGTGTAGATACAATCTTACATACATATAGGCATACATACAATATACATGCATTGATACATATAGGCATACATACATACATACATGACACACCAGCATACACGTACATACAAACATACAAATATATCAGCAAACATTCAATAGAGTGGCATTTAACACAAAGGAAGACAACACGAGTGTGTTATGTCTTGTTCGACATGTATCTCAGAGAAGCAAAAAAAGGTCAAAACTAAGACATAATGTGAGCCAATTATAATTCGCTTGTGTTATATTTTTCTTTGGGAATCCTCAAGCCTTAGCATTGGTATTTTCCTTGGAATACCAACCCAAAGGCTTGGAGGGCATTCCCAATGACCAAAGACGTGTTTTTGAAAATTCTACAATTTTTTCACATAATTGGGTTCATGCTCATTGTCAGGATTGCATCTAGTTCAATATCAAAAAAATCAAACACATGGGTAATGTTAGGTTCCCTCTTAGCTATCCAACGATATAATTTTTTTTACTTTCTGACATTGTTAAGACTTTCATCCATAATTTCTTTTGTTTGTATGTCTCTTTTTTTCCAAAAACCAGTGTTTGGTGTTTTTTTCATTATAAATTAACCATTCATCAAATTTCAAATAAATTACAGTTTTAGAAACTAGACTCCATTCTACAAATTTTAAAAAAAAATCAATTACTTTCCAAATTTTGTAGGGGGAGCATGGCCAAAAATTTTCTTTTCAGTAAGTGCCTACTTAGAAAATTAGTAAAAAATCAAATATTCATTAAAAAATTATTAGAAAAATTGTGCATCAACTAGATACTATTAGCTAACTTCTAACTGTAGCGATTTTAAAAATACTACAAAAAATTTCACCATGCTAGGGTCGTACAAGAGTTGCTATGTTATGTTTTTCTAACAAAAATAACACTAATTGTTGTAGATCCCTCTTTTGAACCCCTTAATCTCAACCATTTTCAAAATAAATTAGTAGTTTAGAAAGTAGACTCGGAGCACTTCAATCCTTGTTTCTATTGAATATCAAAATTTTGAGTGTAACTATCCTCAATTTTACGTCCAAGGTCAATATTTCCAGATTTTAGAAGAAAAAAAGTGGCCACTGAAGCCCCCTTTTTGGGAACCATCTTGGTGCACTTGCCCTACTTCTAAAGTTCTCAGTAATAAGATTGCTAGTAGTCATTTAGCTATTTTTTGTGATAAAATCACTTTTTGGTCCATACGGATGCCAATGCACCAGAGAGACACCAACGAACAGTGTTGTCATCCCAGACCCATGCTTTCATCCTTTGGCTGAGAGCTTGTCAGTTTGTCCAAAAAACCTTTGTGACATGCTCTTTATGATTTTAGAACTCTCACGTTGTTCCTTGAGGTAGTTTAGGGAAATTTTCCTGTGAGGATCTCTGAATGAAGAGAACTCATGAGTACTAAATCCCCCTTATCTACATTTTGGTGAACCCGACGTGAAGAAGGGTATTTTTCAAAAAACTAGGAATTTATTTACCCCTACTTGGTGGGGTAATCAATTTTGACTCGATACTTAGAATTCAGAACCGTTTGCACCATTGGAAAGGTCTCCAAGATAAATAATTCAATCCCTAAAATATAATGCCTTCAACTATTGAATTGAGGGACAGATGCAAGTTCCAACCTAAAATTTTGCTCCGAAGACCTCCAAAAATGCAAATTACTAGAACCTAGAAAATATTGAAAAAATTAGAAAATCTGGATTTTTTGGTTTTTCTTAGTTCTATCACCAAAATAAATTTAATATCTTATTTTATTAGATTTGTATCTAGTTTTGTTCAAAATTTTAATGATATTCCATTTCATGCATGTGATAGTGACCTGGCTTTGCCCATGTCACTTTATATCTTTGATCCTTGTCATTAGAGTCCTCTTGCTTTGAAGGATATCTTGTCAAGCAAGAAGATGAAATAATTGATACCTTTCTTAGTGTTACTTTACCTTCTCTTCATTCCAATGCGCTCTCTTCTAGAGATGATGCATTAGTGAATGATAAATCTTTCCACCCCAATACACTCTTTTTCAGAGATGTTGCATTGGTGAATGATGAATCTCATCTTGGTTATCATGCACTCTCTTCTAGAGATGATCAATTAGTGAATGATGAACCTCCTTCCACATCTGATCCTTCTTGGATTGATGTTTAGAATATTTCTTCAAATAATCATTCTACTAGTTGTGATAAGCCTGTAAATATAATCTATCTTTGCTGCCCCTCAAAGGCCCAAGAGACCGGTCATTTACCTAATTCCAGCTAGTCCTTCTCTTAAAAGGGTTTGTTCTATTAATGGTGTTCCATTTGATAGTGAATCTCTTGACCCTTCCAAGGATCCCTCTTATAGAGTGGTAGCCCATACTTATAAGAATATAATGAATAAACAACCAAGTCTTCCTTCAACACCCAAACTTATAAATAAAGCATCGGGTGATTACGATCTTATCGAGCAGCTTCAAGTTACTCTGGCTAAGATCTCACTGTGGAACTTGCTTCAGTTAGCTCTAGTTTATCAAGGTATGCTTTAGGAAGCATTGCAAAATATCCTCTTTCCTTCTTCCACTAGGCTAATGGATGTTGATGTGTTGATAGCTCATATTCATGTAGATTCACTGATATTATGTTCTATTCACAAGAGCTCGCATCTCCAGAAGTAAAAAAGAAAGTGGACCCTCTAATGATCATAGTTAACATTAATAATATCGACATTAGACATACTCTCATTGACACTAGCTCGACGCTCAATGTATGTAGCATTGATATATTGCCTAAGATTAATATTGATTCATCTTCTCTTAATTCTTCTTTTGTTGTTGTTCGTGGGTTTGATAATGTTGGTCGACAAGCCCTAAGCATGATAGTCTTGCTTTTGAGGTTGGGACTCATTACCATACTCACCCTTGTGTATGTTAGAAAAATTACCATATAACCTTCTTCTTGGTAGATTGTGAATTCACGCTATGGGTACAGTCCCATATACCTTGCATAAATCTATTAAGTTCATTTGTAATAATTGAGTAGTCATAGTCAAGGTTGTCCCTAAGGCCATGCACTTATGTGAGATGGTAGTTTCTGATTAGGTTACAATTGTGCCTACTCTTATTCCTTCAATGTCTTCCAATGTGTCAATTTTTTCTCCAACAATACCTACTAAAAAGAATACTCTTGAGATAAATGTCCCTGAAGAAGATCCTTCTGAAGCAAGAAATCATAAGTCCTCCCCTTGTCAAAAGAATACATGTATTGTTGATGATTGGGGTTCTTTAGACTTTACAGAACCCTTTAGTGGAGAACATATAGTCAACCCGATCCACTTAGCCTTTCTGATAACACCATTTGAATCTGATATCAAAGATAGTCATTCTTTTATATCATGGGATAAGGTGAATGCAAATTATAATGTTCTTAGTGTTGATGTTCCTTCTGAGGAAGATGATCACACTTCTATTAATGAGGTTAATGTTGGAAATTCTGTCAGGATGAATGATAGTGATCCCGTAGAGGAGTATAATCGCCATTGTTGGAATAATTCTCTCTATGGAGATCCTCCTTCCTTGTATTGTATCTTTGTATCTTCTTGTGAGAAATCAAACTTTTCTCCACAAGAGAAAGGGTTGCTTCCTACTCCTCATCCTCTATCTAAGCAAGAGTGTATTTTTTTGCGGCTTCTAAAATCCTACTTAATTACTCTTCCTCCTCCTACATGCAAAAAATATCACAAAGAAAAACATTCTTTTTGTGCATACCATCGAATGCCTGGCCATTCCACTAGTCAATGCAAGGACTTGAAGGATAAAATACAACTTCTTGATTCAGGTTTCATCACTCATTTATTTGTTGATGCACCTACCTTTTCTTCAAATGGCAAGTGATATCAATGTTTACCTCTATCTTGTATGTTCTAAATATCTTTCTGGTTATCCTCCCCTATATGCTAGGGGCAATGGTAACTCATTTTGGAGATGTGTGTCCTTCTTAAGGACCCCCTCTCTCCTCTTTATACACTTTAAAATAGAGTTTCCCTTGAGTGGACCCCATTTCTTTTGAAGGGTTCCTGAAGGACCCCTTTCAAATCCTTCCAATTTTTTGATGGTTTGCATGACTTTTTGCTTATTTTCCTATGTGGTTGCTTTGTTCTCTAGCATGTTTTATTTGTGTATTAACATGTTGCTTCGTAGGTGTGCATGTGAAGCCACTTTTTGACTTTGCGGAGTCCCCTTTTTTGGGTTTCCTCCATGTGAGAGATCTTGGGGGATGCCTCCTTGTAGGTCTGCAAGCCTGTAAGGCACTTTCATCTTGGTTTCATCCATGTGAGAGATCTTAGGGGATGCCTCCTCGTAGATTTGCAGGCCTATAGGATGATTTTTTCTCTAGGTTTCCTTCATGTGATAGATCTTGGGGGTACCTTCTTGCAGGTCTATGGGCTTATAAGGCACTACTTCTCAGGGATTCCTTCATGTGAGAGATCTTTAGGGCATCCTCTTTGTAGGTTTGTAGGCCTGTGAAATGCTTTCATCCTATGGGATTTGTCCATCGTTGGTCTGTGGGCCTTCAATGCACTTTGTTCAAACTATCCTTGGGTGTGAGAACCTATGGAGCCATCTCTCTTGGAATTTTCATTCCTTTCTAGCTTCTCCCTCTTGAATTCTTTTCTTTCTTCTCTTCTCTTTTGTATATTATGGATCAAAGATCTGCATCTTCTTCATCCTGAGTATATTCCCTTCTTCTCTTCATTTTAGAATTCTTCTATGTAGTTTGGGGATGACGCATGGTACTGAGACAACCTTTTACATCGAGTTCTATTTCACTTTGCTAACTAAAATCCTTTAGTTTTTTGTGTGCTAGTATTGTTGCCTGATGCAAGTCTTTCTTGTCTAATGCATTTGTTTTGCAAGTCTTTAGCCTAGGGGCATGCTTATTTGAATCAAAGAGTTATCTACTTCCTCTATAGTATCCATTTAGCATAATGATGTTATTTATGTTTAGTAGATTTCCTTTAGCGAGAAAATTAGTGTAGATTCATATGCCCGCTAAAGTGGGGGGAAAATGTAATGGTGTAAAATTGAACCCCTTGGAATTTCATATACATTCCTATATCCAATTCAATTTCCACTCCCTTAGCAACTTGTGCAGGCTCATTTTAGCCCTTGCATCAACCTTTTTCCCCTCTCAAGATGCTAAACACCCCTTTTCAACAACTACCCTCGTTCGTTCACTTTGCATTGAACCTTGTACTTTTCCCATTCTTGTTATTTCGTAGTGTGATGTGTCCAGACACTAGTGCACTATACGGATGTCCAAGCACTTCGCTAGTGTCCTGTGATGTTTCAATTCTCAAACAACTATTTCTGAGCATGTTTTCCATTTTTCACCTCCTTTGGTTAGTGGTAATGGCTCAAGATTCCTTGTAACCACTTGAGATGCTTCTTCTCTCTCTTTATATGTTATCTTTTCAATCTTATGGCTCTTTCTAAGTACTTCTAGCTTCACTCCAGCTTCTAACTTCTCTCTAGCTTTGGCTCTAGCTTTATACTCTCCAACTTTTTCTTCAACAACTTCATACAACTTGTTACAACAACTTCAAGCACTTTCAAGCTCTCTTGACAGCTTTCTCTACAACACTCTTGGCTCTTGCAACTCTATCTCCCTCTCCTTATGATTGTGAGCATCTTGGGATTCCATATCCCCTATTATTTGCATCCTTACTTCATGATATAGGTTCTCCTCCTTGTGTGGGGATCTCTTTTTGAATCACAAATTTTTGTAGGAATAGGAGATCTCTAACACTTCTCGGGTTTTACACCTAAAAGGATAAAGGTATCCCACCAAAACATGGGGGCTCAGTCAAATATAATGCTAATATGATTGAAATATACCTAAATTTAATTCCCTAAATGCAAAAAACTGATAAAAGAGAAGAATTATTAATGCAAAACTAATGAAATGTAAGTTGTTTGAAAACACAATGTATGCAAAGTGACCTAAGAATGAAAGTAAACTGTAACATAAAAGAATAAGACTGGAGAGGTGCGCCTGGAAACTAGATGTGATGCAAAGAGGCTCTAGAATCCTACATAATTTGTTGTTGACGCAAACTAGGACACTTACACCAAGCTAGGCAACTTAGTCTTGTTTCAAAGAAATTCTACCATAATAGGTTTCAACCAAAAGGGTATCTGGAACTGCAGAAAACACTTTCTAGGCTTGGCTATGGGAATAATTCACCATAGAGGGCAACTCAGTCCACCTTCAACTTTCAAGAATTTCGAAGATGTAATCTACAGCTCTCGATCTACACTTTGGTTCCTGACAGGTGTCTAGATCTGAATTTGCAAAATTTAGTCTGTAGGTGATATCCAAGCTTCTTTTAGGGATTTATTGACTTTGAATGACTTTCATGAAATGATGACACCTTTAACACCTTGCTCTTTGACAAATCTACATACAAGACTTGCAAAACACACATGCAAAGAGGGGAAAAAGGCTTAAGGGTTAGTGAATAGGGGTTTTCCTTAGTCAAACCCCAATTTGGTAATGAAAATGAAATGAAATGGAAAGGGAATGATGAATGAACAACATACAATGCTACAACTCACCAAACCCTTGATGTAGAAATCTAAAGATATGCAAGTATAAGCTCTAATGGATGTAGACTTGATAATGCCTAGAATGCTTGAGAATTAATTAGAGTATTAAGGAAATTAGGAGATTAAAAGATAAAAAATGAGGGGAAAACCCTTTATTTATACTTGATTATACAAAATTTCTCAAAAATACCACATCACAAGCTGACCTCAAGGTTAAGAGAATACTATCCCACCAGAATTTTGAAATATTTTTTATTTTTGTGCCAAGTGGGACTAAGCCACCCAAGGTGATGACTTGATCTGACTAGGGAAATTTAAATGGGTGTTAGGAATTAAAGTGCGTTAAATGATGTTTACCAAGATTATTCTTTGAAACACACTTAATTAGGGCCTATAAGTGCATTAAGGGGTCATTTAAACATAAGAAAGGGTCAAATTATTGATGACAAGCCTAGAAAAGCATGAAATTTTGTTACAAAACTTTGAAATAAGGCTTGGTAAGTGATAAAAAAGGGGTTATTTAAGTGAATTATATTAATAATGTCCTAGAAAAGTGTAAATGTGGGTTACAACACTTGACAACACTTTTACAAGAAATCATAGAATTCTTATTTATTCACAAGGGTCCAATACCTAATGTGAATGTGTTGCCCAAATTACAACATTAAATCTAAGAAAAACTAGGCAACATCCATAAGAAAGATCCAAATGAGCATAAAAAATGTTCAAAGACACATTTTTTTGCAACACATTTAGCCTCCGCTTTAGTGAGAGGATGAACTTGCTTCAAAATCACACTAAAGTAGCTAAACATGCATATCAAGAGGGATTCAAATGCACCCATGTTGGAAATATGAGAAAAAAATAATCAAGAGGGGTGATCAAGCCCCCAGGATCAATATCTCATGGAAAACCAAATAGGAGCACACATGAAAATGATGAAAAAGAATGAAAGAGAGAGAAGGAAAAAGAGAATCAAATCAAGGTTTGGTCATTTTTCCATCCCCTTGTGGATAAAATCTAGGTTGTTTGTCTGAAAAATGCATACTCACTTTGAGGCAATGGAACTCATGGCTGTCCGTTGGGTGAGAAGGCCCAAAAGGTGAGAAACATACACTCATAGCTAGTATGCACTCACACACATGCAGGTGGCTATGGGGAAAGTCATGCCTCGGAATGGGCTTCCCACTCAACCATACCAAAGTTATACCTTTTGATAACTTTAATAAGGTGCCACAAAAGAAAATGACATTTTGAGCTTCACAAGACAAGCAAAAATTCATATGCTTGGAGCTCATGAACAAACATGATGGAACCATAGACATGCAAGTTGTGTTATGCAAGGTGTCCATATAACAAATGCAAAATTCAACATGCAAAAGGATGTTCAAATGAGTCTTGTTTAGTTCATGCGAGGTATTTAACTTAGGGAACATTGTGTCTAATGTCTCCAAGAGAAGACTAGTCAAAGAATAGAAAATTCACAACTTAGGGGATGCAATGCATCACATCAATCCACTAAGAGGAATGTAATATGCTAAGATAGAACAGTATCATGAAGGACACTAAACCCAATGTCATCCACAAAGTGTTAAACGCATCACATCAAGTAAGAAGGCTACATTAAGAACCAAGAAAAAGGAAAAAATGCAAATGAATAATGCCAATGTATGCCCCCACTTTAAAGGAATTGCTACACACCATACTCTGAGCAATTACTTTAAAGCAGCAAATGAAAAATGCAAACAAGAAAGAAGACATGAGAGCCAACTTGGAAAGCCCTTATACCAAGTCATATGTTTTCAAGTAAGGCTACATCATGTGAAGGAAAGGAAAAAGAAAAGAATGGGGTTTCCCCCAAAATGAGAACACTAGACACATAAGGGATCTATGGATTTGGGGTCAGTATGTTCTTTGCTGCAATGTTGTTCAGAGAGCTGGGAACTAGGTCATCATTCCCCAAATACATCTATAGAACTTGAAGAATGACACAAAGAGAGCAAAAAAAAAGAAAAAGAAAGATCTGTTTGGTTCAACATGGAAGAGACATAGGGTGTCTCAACACCTTGTGTCATCCCCAAAAGGAAAACACAAGAGAAAAGACAAAAATAAAAAGGCAAAGAAAGAGTCCTTTTGGGTCAACATGAAAGTGACAGTAATGTATCAATGCCTTGCGTCATCCCCAAAAGTAAAACACAAGAAAAAGACGAAAAGAAAAGGAAAAGAAAAAGGCCTTTTGGTTCAACATCAAATATTTATGAATGTCCTAATTCCTTGCGTCATCTCCAAAAGGAAAACACAAGAGAAAAGAAAAAAAGAAAATGGAAAAAGTGATGTACGACATAGAGAATAATGAAGGTACAAATAGAGGAATGGTATGAAGAGAGAGAATATCAAAAAGAGAGTCATGAGGGAGCACATTATGCACATGAAAACACACAAAAGAAAAAGAAAAAGAAAATGTGAGTCAACCATCAAGCAAGTCATCCGCCTCCCAGTCATGTTCATGATATGCAAAGGGAAAGCAACTAGTCAAATGGACAAGAGCAAGTGCCAAACTAGGGGAAGCATCAGGTTCAACACTCTTGATAGAATATTTATTGTTTAAGCTCATGGAAGAGGAGAACAATGTGTTAAAATCATTATGCACCTCTTCATCAATTTTAGCGATCTCGCCATCATCATCCAGATTAATCAAAATAGGAGGACGAATGATATTTTCAAATGAAGAGTGTACCTCATGTTGTGAGTGTTTTATTGGATTATTTTGTTGTGGTTGGGGAGGAGGGTCATCATGCATTGCTTGTCAAGTGTGGATTTTGATTTTCCTTGTTTTCATCTTCATGTAACTTGTGAGCAAGGGCACAATGTCTATGCCTACGCTCCCTAGCATTTTTTTCTTCTAGTTTTGTTATCAAGTTGTGTTTGTGAAGGAGTGGGTTGATCAACCATAGGTTTTTTTTCTTCCCTAGGGGGAGGAACCATGAAAGGTTAGTCATCCAATTTCTCTTTTGCTTTGTAAACTTGTTTTATTCAAGGATGCATGACGAAGTTGTTATCATTGTCTCATGGTCTTTTGGATGATGTCAGGGAGGTTTTGGGTGTTGGTTGAGCTTGGTTGATTCATTCTTATTCAGGTTGAAGCATTGTTTCATCTAGGATAGGAGTGTCAGAGGTATACGGGGACATGTTGTGAAGAGACAATTTTTCTATTTTCTTTGCTTTAAATTTTTGGTAAGCAATGAAAAAGAAGCCTTATCGAGGTGTTATAGGTTCCATGGGCTCGCGCCAAAAGGATTCTAAGGAAAATTTTCCTTTGGAAGACAATGGGTTAAAGCTGCTATGGTGAACAATGAATATTTCATTGTCAAGTGGAAACTTTAAGCATTTTTGTATAATCGAAGGGACAACTTTCATTTAGCGAAGCCATGGATGGCCTAGCCTCAAACAAAACTAGTCTGACTACGAGATGATGGAGAAGGTGACATCCAATGTTTTTGGTCCTATTTTTAATCGAAGGATGATCGATCCTATCATAGGGAAAGAAAAATCATTATGTGTTTTGATCCATGCTTTTGGTTTATCATAATCATCTTGATAAAGATCATGTAATACCAAAAATTCCTTGGTGATCATGTTCTCTCCACATGCGTGATCTATTAGTATCCCATTAGTAGGCTTTTCATAGATAGAGTCAACTATGTAAAGAGGACCATCAGGGAGATTTTTAAGTATATCCTTAGAGAAGAAAGCAATATCAAGAGTTTTCCTAGGTTGGCCCTTACAAGGGATAACATTTATCACACCTACAATTTAATCTATAGGATTAATAGTGGTAATATGTGGAATGGGATTAGGATGTTCATCATCTGTATCAACATTCATCACATCATTCTTTGTAGTTTCATTGGATTTGGAAAATGAAACATTATGTTTGGGCATGGGATCGGTGAAAATTTGCAAGTTTTGATTTGGAGGGGCAACAAACTTATTGCCTTGATCATTAACACCTGCTATGGATAGACAATAGGAATCAATGGGGTCTTGCACAAGATGTTTAAGAAACTTACAATGTTCCATGTCATGTCCATTTTGTTTATGATAATGGTAATAAGGATTGGACTTAAAGTTTGGATGTAAAGGGTTAGTAGGATCAAGTGTTTTGATGGTAGTCAACGTAATCATTTGTTGTAAAAGTTGGGACATTGTGTTATGAAGGGTGTCTAGAAAAGGTGTGAATTGTCTTTTTGGATCTCCATAACTAAAGGGCACCGCAGTTTTAATAGCTTCTACTTGGTTGTTGATAGGTTGAGTTGGTTGTTGAGGGGGTTAAACTGTAAGAACCCTTTGTTTTATTTTCTAAATGGTTGGGAATTGTCTTAGTTGGCATGTTTGGATTTCTCAGCTCGGCTAGAAATGGACTTTGCATCTCGACTACTAACCAAATTGTGCTAATCACAAAGGGAAGTACACAAGTGCATGAAGGAGGGGAATTTCATCATAGTGAGTTTGTCCTAAGGGTATGTGCAGGATCATCATGGAAAAAATAGGCCCTTAAGTGGCAAAAAAATTAGAAAAATCAGAGTTAGGCAACTTGATGTAAAAATTTGAATAAGTTATCTATATTATTTCAAAAATATGTAAGAATAGAATTTGTAGAAAATTGAATGTAGTTTGTAAACTGCTAGGTTTAAAAATATATATATATCTATTCGGTGAAAATTTGAAGTTTCAGTGCAATAGTACTTAAATTTCAGGCAAAAAATAAGTAGGTGTATGTCTGACCACCCTAACCACAATAAAATGATAATATTTTTTTATAAGATTTTAGATATAATTAGAGGACTCATGTCCCTATGTGATGCATATTTTTTTGTAATTTTTTTCCAAGTAAATAATTAATTATGAATTTTTATTACAAATTTTAAAAATATAAAAACTTCGTATGTCGACCACCTTAACTTGGTCAAAACTTCATGAAATTCATTTTTTCTTTTTAATCCTATAGTATGTGAAACATAGAATGTGATGCATGTTTTGGATTCAAAAATGTGATACCATTTGAAAGCTATAGATGTTTTTCAATTAGTCTATCAATTAGGACTTTAGTCGTAATTTGAATAGAAAATGAATAAAAATTACTTATTAAATTCAAAGTAAAGCATAATTTATATTGGTGGAAAGCTGAGAATCTCCTTTAAAAACCCTTTTCGTTTCATCAAATTTGGGTAAAAAAAAAGTCATCAGCCACACCCATCATATTGCCACTTTTTGGCCTATCATGATCCTGCACATACCCATAAATTTTAGTTTGGGGTGATCCCACAATACTAGTTTATAATTTTTGGCCAAATTTGACACTAAACTATTTTTTCTTACTAAATATTCACTTTCGGGCACCTAGAGTGGCTAAACCATGAGGAATTTGAAGATGATGCAAAGGAGTAATTTTTGAAATTTTGTCTGTAGATTAAAAATATATTTTATTCAAAAAAATTTGAATCATATTACACTTCTTTTTCCATCTCCTTCGAAAACTAGCTTTTTCAGTAAACGCCATTTTTAAAGAGTGATGTTCACCATATACAACATAACATTTTTTCCATGAAGGATAAAATTCTATTTTTTTTAATCTAGATTTTTAACTATGATATCTAGCACTTTCATTTGGTTTCATGGTTTTTTATTGAATATTTTTCCCTTAATCAAGTTTCGAAGTCAAACCAATTATAATTTAAACATAGGCAGACTGTATATAACATACAAATTTTTTGTACATGTATCAAAATTCATTTTTTTGTTGGATCAAGGACTTAAATATCTAGTGCACTAATATTTTTCAATTTTTTTTTTGATAATTTTCTATTTTTCCACATGTGCAAAACAAAGACCTTGATTTTTAGTGAAAAACCTACATTCACAAGAAATAAAAAATAAATATAATAATAAAATTAAATTTATTTAAATTTATAATTTTTTGGAAACTTATAATAAGGACTACATATTTACAAAAACTAAATTTTAAATGAATTCATTTGGTCCCCCATAAGGTAAATAAAAAGTGGTTTTTATCAGCATTTTGATAGGTGTAAAGGAGACTCCGTTATAGGTATGGTTTAAAACTAGTGGGGTTCTATCCAAGGGGGTTTGATCTAAGGTGGTTCGATCAAAACCTCTTCAATTGGAATCCTTTAAATGGAACTTTTCAAGGCTTAAATCATTATATTTTCTAAAAATATGCGATTTTAGCAAAAATCAGGATCTCCCAGAAATTGTTAACTAGTATTGTGGGATCACTCTTTGCAAGTTTTTGATAAACATCTTTTGAAGGTGTGGATCAAGAATCTTGACATCAATTTGGGAATAAAGTGATTGATAGTGTGAGATAAAATTAGTTGTCTTTTCTTCCTCATTTTGCATCCAACTCATCAAATCGTCCAAGGTCTTCTTGTGAGTCATATACACTTGGAAATGATTTATAAATGTATCAACATGTTCACTTAATAAACAAATTGAATTGTTTGGTAAGGATGAAAAATATTCCAAGGAAGTGTCTTTTAGAGTCGTAGGAAATAGTTTTGCTAACAGTTTATCATCAAGGACAAAGTCACTAGATAAGGTGGTGTAGGCATTAAAATGGTTAGAAGGATCCCCCTTCTATCCATATTTCTCAAATCTAGGCATCCCTATTCCCTGTGGCATCAGTGTTCCCAATATTTCCAAAGGAAATGGGTTGCTTTGAATATAATAGGTCGGTGCTCCATTATGATTTTGGTTGATGGTGGATATTTGTTTTTGCATGGATGAAATAGTTTGGAAAAGTTGAGTTATGAGAGGGTCTTTCTAGGTCATATGAGGTGGAAGGGAAAGTGGTGATGGAGTGTATGTAGTGGTAGGGAAAGAAAATGGAATGCTTATAGATGGTATTGTAGAAGAGGATAGAACATGCGATGCCACATAGGAATTAGGGATGCTAGTAGGAATAGTTGAGGAAGGAATCACATTCCTAACTTGTTGGAGTGTTATTGTGACATGAGGAGTGGTATAGGTAGGTATGGAGGTTGTTGTTGAGTGAGGAGGAGTGTGAGGTCTTCCTTGGATAACCACAATGTTTGTTGGTTGAGAGACACTAGAGGTGGAAGGAACATGTTTGGTGTATATCTCAACTATTTGTTTCACAATGTCCAAACCTTCCTCACTTTCAAGCATACGATGGATGTTTTCTATAGTAGGAATTCTAGTTGTTGAAATGTTTTCAAGGCTCACTTGATGTTGTAGATGTGTTAAGTCCTCATGAATGTTAATTTTTTTCATGCAGGATGTGATCATTCTGTGTGTCAACTTGCATGTTATTGGAAGGAAAAGAGTTGCTAAAGGTACTATCCATGCCTAGTGTACTAGTTTCCATAATAGGAGTGGAAGCTTTAGATAACCCAAGATCCACAATGAGTGTATTATTGTGGGATAACATGACTTCTCGAACTTCTTCTCACTAGGGTATTAGCAATAGGACACCAAACACTCATGCAAAGGTCTCTAAATGAGGGTGAATGCAAATGTAATGTAAACTAATAAGAATTAAATGTTGAATATTAAAATTCTATAAAATGAAACTGGAATACAAAAACAACAAACAAAAACTTAGAAATTGCAGATTAAATCCCAAAAAATGTAGTCATAAATATGCAACTAGACTAAGTTGCTCAGGGTGGTGAATTAGTCCAAGTAGTGATTTTTTTGATTTTTTTTAATGGAATTTTATGCTTTTTTAGGTTTTCAGATGTAGATATAATATAAAAGTGCAAAATTTTGTGAACTTTTAATGAAATGGAATAATAAAATGTAAGCTAGATGAGCTTTTTACTAATGCAAATTGTAAAACCCTAGGATACAAATTAAACAATGCAAAATGCAATGCAATGCCAATGCAAGCTATTCCTAGGATGTAAATACACTCTAAATCAAAAATAAGATGTTCTAAATGTAGGTTCACCAAAATGAACCGCAAATTTTTGTAGGGATAGGAGCTCTCTTACACTTCTAGGGTTTTTCACCTAAAAGGAGAAAGGTATCCCACAAAAACTTGGGGGTTCACTCAAATCTAATGTTAATAGTATTGAAATATACCTAAATTTAATGTCATAAATGAAAAGAACTTATAAAAGAGATGAATTATTAATGCAAAACTAATGAAATGTAAGTTGTTTGAAAACACAATGTTGTATGCAAAATGACCTAAGAATGAAAGTAAATAGTAACATAAATGAATAAGACTGGAGAGGTGCACATGGAAACTAGAATGTGATGTAGAGAGGCTCTAGAATCCTACAAAATTTGTTGTTGAAGCCAATTGGGACACTTACACCAAGCTGGTTGACTTAGTCCTATTTTGAAGAAATTCTGCCAGAATAGGTTTTAGCCAAAAGGGTATCCGAAACTACAGAAAACACTTTTCAAGCCTAGAAGTGGGACTAATTCACCATAGATGGCAACTTAATCCACCTTCATCTTTCAGGAATTTCAAAGATGTAATCTATAGCTCTCGGTCTGCACTCTGGTTCCTGACAGGTGTCCGGATTTGAATCTATAGAATTTTGTTTGTAGGTGATATCCAAGATTTTTTTAGGGCTTTGTTGAATTTGAATGACTTTGATGAAATTATGACACCTTTTAACACCTTGCACTTTGACAAATTTGGATAGAAGACCTACAAAACACACATGCAAAGAGGGGAAAAAGGGTTAAGGGTTAGTGAATAGGGGTTTGCCTTGGTCAAACCCCAATTTGGTAATGAAGATGAAATGAAATGGAAAGATAATGATGAATGAACAACATGCAATGCTACAACTCACCAAACCCTTGATGCAGAAATCTAAAGATATGAAACTATAAGTTCTAATGGATGTAGACTTGATAATGCCTAGAATGCTTGAGAACATGAATTAGAGTATTAAGGAAATTAGGAGATTAGAAGTTGAAAAATGAGGGGAAAACCCTTTAATTATACTTGATTCTACAAAATTTCTCAAAAATACTGCATCACAAGCTAACCTCAAGGTCAAGAGAATAATATCTTACCAAAATTTAGAAATACTTTTTTATTTTTGTGCCAAGTGGGACTAAGTCGCCCAAGGTGGTGACTTGGTCCCACCAAGGAAATTTTAATGGGTTTCAGTAATTAAAGTTCATTAAATGATGTTTAACGAGATTATTCTTTGAAACACAACTAAGTAGGGCCTATAAGTGCATTAAGGGGTCATTTAAACATAAGAAAGGGTCAAATTATTGATGACAAGCCTAGAAAAGCATGAAAGTTTGTTACAAAACTTTACAAAACTTTGAAATAAGGCTTGGTAAGTGATAAAAAGGGGTTATTTAAGTGTATTATATTAATAAGGTCCTAGAAAAGTGTGAAAGTGGGTTACAACACTTCACAACACTTTTACAAGACATCATAGAATTCTTATTGATTCACAAGGGTCCACTACCTAATGTGAATTTGTTGACCACATTACAACATTAAATCTAGGAAAAACTAGGCCAACATCCATAAGAAAGACCCAAATGAACATAAAAAATTATGTCCAAACATAAGTTTTTTTGTGACACTTTTAT
The DNA here is from genome assembly GCA_007258455.2 of Sequoia sempervirens. Lineage (NCBI taxonomy): Eukaryota > Viridiplantae > Streptophyta > Pinopsida > Cupressales > Cupressaceae > Sequoia > Sequoia sempervirens. Next base: position 130,169,498 of record VDFB02353493.1, read on the forward strand.
CACCTACATTTTGTGATACGGGTTCTCCTCCTCGAGCCAGGTTTTCTTTTATCACATCACATTTGCTTGCTTCTCTCACTCTCTCTATCTTTTTTTCTATTCGTGGAGGTGGGAACACCAAAATAGGGGTTTTACTGAGGCAAACCCCTATACAACCCCAACATTCTCTCCAAACCTTACGCATGCAGGTATTAAAGAAATTCACATGTTGGAGATTTCATCACTTGCATGGTTGTGAGCATTTCCTTTCTATCTCTTGTTCTCTTTATCATTTCTATTTCACTCCATTTTAATTTTATCGAATTCTGTTATTTTGTAGTACTTCTAAAGTTCTTAGTAATAATATTGCTAGTAGTCATTTAGCTATTTTTTGTGATAAACTTACTTTCTAGTTAGTATGGACATCAACACACTTGAGAGACGCCAACACATTGCACTGTCATCCTAGATCTGTGCTTCTGTCCTTTGGCCGACAGCTTGTTAGTTTGTCTAGAAAACCTTTGTGACCTCTTTCTGATTCTAGAACTCACATTGTTCCTTGAGATAGTTTAGGGAAGTTCACCTCATGAGGCTCTCTGAATGAAGATAACTTGTGAGTAGTGAATCCCCCTTCTCTTCAGGTTCAATCAACCTTTTTCTAGTTATTGTTTCAATTGTAGAAATTATTTTCATAAGGCTATGGAATGTAGAAGTGCTCCAATAAGAAGAAATAATTTTTCTGGTAGTAATGCATTTTCACCTCTATACAATTTTAATATTATTTACCACAAATGCAATTATTTTGGACACATTGCTAGGAATTGTAGAAGCAATTTTGTGAGTCCTCCTCTCCTAGAAAGAGGAATAAAAGGATTAGAAAGTGGGATTGATGAATTTGATAAGGTTCACAAGAAATTTTTGAAAGAGAAGAAGTTAGAGAAGTCAATGATTGCTCGAATTTCTCTACATGCTCAAAAGGAGAAGAATTTTTAGATTATAGATAGATGATGCTCAAGTCACATGACTAGAGATAAGAGTAAGTTCACTCACTTGAAGAAATTTGATGGAGGTTATGCAACTCTTTGTAATAGCTCTTGTTCCAAGATTACTGACAAGGGTGCCTTGAGTCTAGATGGTGGTAGAACAAAAACACATTATGTTTTGTATGTTGAAGGTTTGAAGCATAATATCTTAAGTGTGAGTCAAATGTGTGATAAAGGTTATAAGCTATCCTTTAGTGCTAAAGGTTGTGAAATTAGGGAATACGGTACCAAAGAACTAATTGCTAAAGGAAGTAGGACTAACAATGATAACTATCATCTCAGTGAGTTAAATGGATAGAATTATCTCACTATATAGAGAGAAGAGAGTTGGCTTCAACATAGAATATTGAGACACATCAATTTTGATGAGACTATGAAGATCAGCTGAAGAGGAATGGTTCAAGATATGCCAAAGATTAAGAAGCCCCAATTAGTCAGCTGCAAACCATGTCATGAAGGGAAGAAGACAAGAAGTAATTATTTTTCTAAGGAATACTCTACATCAAATCCACTAGATTGGGTGCATATAGATCTGTGCGGACCTATGAGGACAAAATTTTTGCAAGGTGACAGGTATTTTATGATTCTTATTGATGATTATACTAGAATGACTTGGATTACTTTTCTTATATGAAAATCAAAATAATTTGAGAAGTTTAAGAAATTCAAGGCCTTAGTAGAGAATGAAACTAGAAGAAAAATCAAAGTGTTGAGATTAGATGGAGGTGGAGAAATCACAGGTTCTATGAAGAGCATGGGATCAAGAGGAATTTTTCAGCCCCTATAACTCCTCAACAAAATGGAGTTTCTAGAAGAAAGAACTAGATTGAACTTCTTCCAAACAAATAATAGGTACCTCCCATAGCTCCTCTAATTCATTCATAACAATAGATCCTAATCCATCATATCAATCCAAAATGAACACTACCATCCCTCTTCCATATTCTAAATCCATTTTGGGTTCTTATATCCAAAAATCCACCTTTGCATATGTCCCTCATCTTCCCCATTCATTTTGGGTCCCTATGTCCCAAATCCACCCTCCAAAATACTACCACTCCATTCATTGCAATTTATTCAATCAAGATTAATGAATGCACACATCCATGATCCCTTTCCAAAAAATTCCCTTCATCCATCCTTCCATGCACTATCTAAACAATTTATCCTCATGTATCTAATAGATTGCCTTTGGAAGTAATTTGGATGCTAGATAATAAATGCACTAAACTAAGAATCCAAAAAAATAAAATATTTTCATGTACCATCAAAATAATATGATAACTGTAGAAAGAAAATTTTGGTCCAAAATAAAAATGAATCCAAGTAGCCACAAAGGTCCACCAATAAAAAGAAAAAATAAAAAACCATTTAGATCCCCAAGAAAAAAGAAGCAATGGATCTGAATGTAAAAACCAAATAACATTCAAATCCACCCTTCCAAAATATTCCTCTACTCCTAAACACCTCCCATATAAGAACTATTCCATATCATATGCCTTTTTGGGTCATCCACCATCCCATCAATCCATCACAAATTCCCACCCATCATGATGTGTACAACTGTCAATCTTGGTTCCTTTCAATCTTATGGACTTTCACCACCCCTTGATCCCTCCTCCCTTTCACTATCCCATCCATTATCCCTTATATATTCCCCATTACATGCATTTAACCCCCACCTTTTTTATAATCCATATTCATTAATTCCACCTCCCAAGGCACCTTACAAAAGTGTACCTTCTAAACAAAAAAGGTTTTACCAACATCCATTGGTCATCTTCCACAAGATCCTCTTTCCTTAATATGAAAAAATAAACTCGATTCCTTCCTCCATCCTTCATTTCCCATCTATATTTCCCACCTCCTATTCCAAAGAGATCTTTTAAAAAAAATCTAAAAATAAAAGAGAAATAATCTATCAAAGTTGAAAACTTGAAAAAAAGGCACATTGGACAAGTACCATGATAAAATCTTGGTAAGGGTATGTGTAGGATCATGATGGGCCAAAAAGTGACGATATGATGGGTATGTGTAGGGTATGTGGCTGACGACTTTGTTTTTACCCAAAATTGATGAAACGAAAAGGGTTTTTAAAGGAGATTCTTAGCTTTCCACCAACATAAATTATGCTTTAGGGCGGGTGCATAAAGTTGGTCGCACTTTTGTGGCAAAATGGGAAATTTTTTTTGGAAAGATATCACGCGCTCGTGTTATAACGTGAGTGCGTTATGTGATTTTAAAAGAAAAAAAAAGGTGAAATGTGTATCATTTTCTTTTTACTGTTTCTCAACTCTGCCAGTAGCCAAAAACCCTCACTTTCATGCTCGCGTTCTAGGAGGAAGGATCTCTACAAATTTCATCAAGAACAGTTGGATTTTGTTTGCAAATATGGCACCACGATGATGAAGAGATGCAGGAGGTAAGTATTGTTTACTATTTGTTAGTTTGAAATTGATTTTGTTTGTTTTAGGTTAGATTTGATTGTTTTTTTTTAATTTGTAGGAAATCCTGCAAATCCTCAACAAAAAGAGGAGGTAAATCCTTAACAGCAAAATCCTCAACAAAATCAACCTCCCCCACCATTCTCTCAATTCCCTCCTGGCACTCAAGAAAATTTGAGGAGTGAAATTGATAACAATAGAAAACAACTTGAGGATCTTATTAGTAGGTTGAGTGATCCAAATGCTTCAACCACAAAAAGAATGCTTCTAGCAAATTCATTGAAAGACATGTTAAAAAATGTAGATGCAATCACCCAACAAATATCTGGATGGGAAGATAGAAGGCAGACAACTAGGGCATATTATGCAAACAAATTATCATATAAACAAGTAAAATATTTAAAAATTACTAAAGGTGATTTGTGCTCTCTATTCACAGACACTAAAACAAATCAAAATCTTACCCTCAATGCAAAAAGGTTTCCTATTCATTGGTGCCACCACCAAGAGATTAAGAACTATTTTTATGAAAGATGGTATATGGTCTTTGATTACCCACCGTGCAATAATTGTGAAGTCCCCCAATATTTTCTTAGGAAACTATGAAGTGAGTTTGTATTGAACCAAATCCCAAATTATTTTGATATGAGGGAGTTCTAGGGGAGAGGTTGGGGGTCAGCTTAAGATAGGCCCAGTGCACAGCTGAATCCTACGCGGCAAGGGAGACGACCTCTCGCTAGGCCGCCTCATGAGCAGATTATGATGCTTTCCATTATGAAGGAGAGTGCTGACATAGAGACATTGCAGGCGATCACAACTTTGACCGAGAGTGTCATCCATCACACTAGCCCTATTGTACAACGCCATCTAGGGGAATCTTTAGGTGGTGGCCTTCGAACCCATGTGTGTCAATCTTGCGGGGTGACTTGTTTGTATGACCCTACCGAAACTCAAGAGGGTGCTACGCAAGATCCATATGCTACTACGCAACCTAATCCGTATGCATCTATGGGGATAGAGAGGACAACTGAAATTTTGCATGATGCATATGGCATTGACACTCAGGTAAAATTCAGCATGTTCATTGAATTTAATTTATTAAATTTTGATTGTGAAATGCAAGATTAACTAATTTAGTTTTATTATTTTAATAAAATTGTAGGGTCACAGTGTAGAGACTAGATACACCAGTCATCCACCTACTTATTTTTGCAGTACACCTATCGGTGGGGTATGTAAAGTTAGTAAATAATTATAAATGTATTACATGTGTTAATAGCATTGTTTTACAAATGGTATTTTAATATGTGATTTTGGATGTTGAACAGGGTACTATTGGAGGTTTCAAGGAAACACCTTCAAGTGCCAGTAGATTTGATCAAACGTTCACGAGGGTAATATAGAATTTAAAGAGAACTTAAGTAATGAATTCTAAGTTTAATAGATTTGTGTAGTTTATATTCATATTGTTGGTTACATTGCATTACACATCATTCAAACTCAAAGCATTACTTCAAATTCGATAACTAATAATCAGAAATATATCTGTTTAATACTTGTACTCAAAATTTTGTTCATTAGATCTCAAACATTATAAGTCATCACATGGATCGCTATTGTAACTTTTTTGTGATTGAATAAAGAGTTGTTTCATTTTCAAATGTTGGTGACATAAACAAGATTAACTAATTTAGTTTTATTATTTTAATAAAATTATAGGGTCACAGTGTAGAGACTAGATACACCAGTCATCCACCTACTTATTTTTGCAGTACACCTATCAGTGGGGTATGTAAAGTTAGTAAACAATTATAAATGTATTACATGTGTTAATAGCATTGTTTTACAAATGGTATTTTAATATGTGATTTTGGATGTTGAACAGGGTACTGTTGGAGGTTTCAAGGAAACATCTTCAAGTGCCAATAGATTTGATCAAACATTCACGGAGGTAATATAGAATTTAAAGAGAACTTAAATAATGAATTCTAAGTTTAATAGATTTGTGTAGTTTATATTCATATTGCTGGTTACATTGCATTACACATCATTCAAACTCAAAGCATTAATTCAAATTCAATAACTAATAATCAGAAATATATCTGTTTAATACTTGTACTCAAAATTTTGTTCATTAGATCTCAAACATTATAAGTCATCACATGGATCGCTATTGTAACTTTTTTGTGATTGAATAAAGAGTTGTTTCATTTTCAAATGTTGGTGACATAAACAAGATTAACTAATTTAGTTTTATTATTTTAATAAAATTGTAGGGTCACAATGTAGAGACTAGATACACCAGTCATCCACCTACTTATTTTTGCAGTACACCTATCGGTGGGGTATGTAAAGTTAGTAAACAATTATAAATGTATTACATGTGTTAATAGCATTGTTTTACAAATGGTATTTTAATATGTGATTTTGGATGTTAAACAGGGTACTGTTGGAGGTTTCAAGGAAACACCTTCAAGTGCCAGTAGATTTGATCAAACGTTCACGGAGGTAATATAGAATTTAAAGAGAACTTAAGTAATGAATTCTAAGTTTAATAGATTTGTGTAGTTTATATTCATATTGTTGGTTACATTGCATTACACATCATTCAAACTCAAAGCATTACTTCAAATTCGATAACTAATAATCAGAAATATATCTGTTTAATACTTGTACTCAAAATTTTGTTCATTAGATCTCAAACATTATAAGTCATCACATGGATCGCTATTGTATTTTTTTTGTGATTGAATAAAGAGTTGTTTCATTTTCAGATGTTGGTGACAGAAACAACGCCAAACGTTATGAGGGAAATGGATATTGGTGTTTCCTTCGCTATACAACCCTCAATGGCTCTGATAGGGGAGGTATGAGGAAAATTACTAAATTTCAATTTACATTCATTGTTATAGATGAACTAGTTCTAGTGAAAAATCAAACCATTATTGATTCGTAGTTTAATTCCTATTTGGATGGTTTATACAGGCTTGAGCATGCCTGAGCATTGACGTGCAAATATTTCCATCGAGGAGAGTGATCGTGAGATGGCCGTAAGTGATTATTTTGTTAAATATATTAATTTTATAATGTAATTTCTATATATTAATGTCTTTACTTCTTATTGTAATAGTTGAAACTTCACCAGAGCTAAACACTAGGAGGAATAGCAGGAGCACTCCTTGAGCACAACAGAAATGGGTGACAGACTTATCGCCATCGGATCGCCCAACAAAGGGAAATAAAATTGTATTTGAACCAGAGCATGGAGAGAAATGAATTTTGAATGCACAGAGCCCTTTGTTGTATGCCTACATGGCAATTTTGTACATATTTTTCTTGGATATATTTGAATTGTATGCCTATATGGCATTCTCATAAGCCTATATGGCTATTTTGTAACTATATTTTATACTTATATCGACATATATTGATGTATGCGTACATGGCTATTTGATTAATACAAATCTTTTTATTGATTGTGTCCATATTTGCAAATTATAAATTCATGGTTCAATAGATATGAGTTACGTGTATTCAAGTGTATACTTTACAACTTACGCACATATATTTTTTGACTTACGTGTGAACATTGAAAAGTGTGAAAATTTATGTGTTTGGAAGTCAAATGTGAGCCAATTTTGCAATTCTCAGTTCTTGCATACTTGATCTTATGGACTTATTCCTTCCTAGCACATATTGTGAATATTTCTCATTTGGTGCAGAAGACAGATTCCTCATTTTTGAACCACTCATAGCAAAGAGATTCACAATAAGACTTTAGCATTGGAACACTACTCCATACTTCTCTTGTCTAGACCATAAAGGATTGAAAATTCTTAATTTGATGCAATGATAGTCATGAGATGAGAATTTATATAACCATGCCTATTTTGAAACTTCACATCTAATACTACATCAACAAGAACTTAAGAAGTGTTGCATAAGAGTGTTAGGTTTGATAGGCTTTCTCTTCCCTAAGGGAGGAGAGCTTGAATCTTGAATTTTGAACAAAATTTTAAGAAACAAACATTTTACCTAAAATCTTCAAACCTAGATGACATATTTGGCTAAGTCTATCTTGAAAATTATCAATGCATTCAAACTCTAAAGGAGATTCTCCCTGAAAAGAAAACTTTACCCTTTTTCCCAAGGAAAGAAATTGCAACAAGTTGCATGTGATTTATCTTATTTCTTTCTCATAGTTCCTGGTCAATCATTCATGGATTAGGATAGTTCCGTTCCAAGGCAAGGACACCCAAAAAATCACTGAGATTCTTGTATGATCTGCAAGAAATAGGTTTTGGCTCTTTAACAATGTAAATAATTATGTAACATTGTTTTCTTGTTTGCCTTCCACACAAAAATGTTCACACTTTTCAGATTGATCAATGATCAATAATGGCTGATTGTAAACAGTTGACATTTTTTATGTTTGAACTTTAATTTATAATTTTGTATCATGACATTCAAGTAGATCACTAATATTTTAATATTTCACTATGAAAGTGGTGGTGTATTTTTGCTATGTTATTTGAATATTAATATGGTGGTGTATTCTGAACTTGATTACTGCTCCAAATATGTATATATTTCTGATTTTTATATGTTTTTGTATGACCGAACCCAAAACGAACCCAACCCCCAAATTTTTTTTTCCCGCACCGGCGAACCAGGTTCTCGAACTTGATCCTGAACCCAAAAATGAACCGGTAACTTAGTAAAAAATAGATTTTTGTAGTTTATATTCATAACGTTGATTACATTGCATTGCACATCTTTCAAACTGAAAGCATTGCTTCACATTTCATAACTAATAACTAGATGTTGATAGATGACAAAATTTCAATTACAATATAGTTTTTACAAAGTCAACCTAAGCAGTTATGCAATTACTTCACATTGCATAACTAATAACTAGGAGCAGCTGCCAATTGCGTTTGGTTGTCATGGCATTCTATGAGACCACATTTCTTTGAGGCATTTTTTCAAATAGTTCACTGCCTTGTCTATACTACCACATTTTTCATCCATGTCTACCAAAGCATTTTGTCAAATAGTTCAAATGTTGCCTTGTTGCTATGGCTGAAAGCCTAAAATAAGTGCTTTTGAACAAGCTATGGATGCTTGCAAAAAATCTATCAAAATCATAATAGTAAGCAATATCATAGACAAGGCAGTGAGCTCTTTGAAAAAATGCCTCAAAGAAATGAGGTCTCATGACCTGATGGAATTCCATGACAATCAAAAGCATTTGATTGTCATGGAATTCCATCAGGTCATGAGACCTCATTTCTTTGAGGCATTTTTTCAAAGAGTTCACTGCCTTGTCTATGCTAACACATTTTTCATACATGTCTAGCAAAGCATTTAGCCAAACAAATCATTTCCTTGATGCTATGGCTAAAAGCATAAAATAGGTGCTTTCGAACAAGCTATGGATGCTTAGAAAAAATCTATCATAGCATAATAGTAAGCAATAGCATAGACAAGTGAATGAACTATTTGAAAAAAATGCCTCAAAGAAATGTGGTCTCATGGTGGTGAAATGCCATGACAAGCAAATTGTTGTGGATTGTCATGGCATTCCATCACCATGAGACCACATTTCTTTGAGACATTTTTTCAAATAGTTCACTGCCTTGTCTATGCTACTATATTTATCATACATGTTTACCAAAGAATTTTATCAACCAGTTTGCTTCCTTGTTGCTATGGCTAAAAGCCTAAAATAGGTGCTTCCAAAAAAGCTATGGATTCTTGGAAAAAATCTATCAAAGCATACTAATAAGCAATAGCATAGAAAAGTCAGCAAACTATTTGTGCGCCTCATCGAAATGTGGTCTCAATGGTGATGGAATGCCGCCACAATCCATAGCAATTTGTTTGTCATGGCATCTCGGCCATGCCATTCCATCACCATAAGACCACATTTCTTTGAGGCATTTTTTTAAATAGTTCACTACCTTGTCTATGCTACCACATTTTTCATACATGTCTACCAAAGCATTTTATCAAACAATTCACTGCCTTGCTGCTATGGCTAAAATACTAAAAACATGCTTAACAAGCGTGGATGCTTAGAAAAATCTATCATAGCATAATAGTAAGCAATAGCATGCATAATGGAATGAACCTGCTTGGAAAAATGCCTCAAAGAAATGTGGTCTCATGGTGGTGTGAATGCCATGACAAGCAAATTGTTAGGGATTGTCATGGCATTCCACTACCATGAGACCACATTTCTTGAGGCATTTTTCAAACAAATACGTCTTGTCTATGCTACCACATTTATCATACATGTTTACCAAAGCATTTTATCAAATAGCTCACTTCCTTGTTGCTATGGCTAAAAGCCTAAAATAGGTGCTTCCAAAAAAGCTATGGATGCAAGTGGCAAAAATCTATCAAAGCATACTAATAAGCAATGGCATAGAAAAGGCATCAAACTATTTGAAGAAAAGCCTCAAAGAAATGTGGTCTCAATGGTGATGGAATGCCATGACAATCCATAGCAATTTTCTTGTCATGGCATTCATCATGCCATTCCATCACCATGAAACCACATTTCTTTGCGGCATTTTTTCAAAGAGATCACTGCCTTGTCTATGCTAACACATTTTTCATACATGTCTATCAAAGCATTTTATCAAATAGTTCATTGCCTTGCTGCTATGGCTAAAAGCCTAAAATAGGTGCTTTCGAACAAGCTATGGATGCTTAGAAAAAATCTATCAAAGCATAATAGTAAGCAATAGCATAGACAAGGGAATGAACTGTTTGAAAAAAATGCATCAAAGAAATGTGGTCTCATGGTGGTGGAATGCCATGACAAGCAAATTGTTGTGGATTGTCATGGCATTCCATCACCATGAGACCAACTAACTGAGGAGCAAGCGATTTAACTACCTTGTCTATGCTACTACATTATCATACATGTTTACCAAAGAATTTTATCAAATAGTTCACTTCCTTATTGCTATGGCTAAAAGCCTAAAATAGGTGCTTCCAAAAAAGCTATGGATGCTTGTGGAAAAAATCTATCAAAACATACTAATAAGCAATAGCATAGACAAGGGAATGAACTATTTGAAAAAAATGCATCAAAGAAATGTGGTCTCATGGTGATGGAATTACGTAACAATCCACAACAATTTTTCTTGTCATGGCATTAGATCATGCCATTCCATCTCATGAGACCACATTTCTTTGAGGCATTTTCAAAGAGTTCAACGCCTTTGTCTATGCTAACACATTTTTCATACATGTCTATCAAAGCATTTTATCAAATAGTTCATTGCCTTACTGCTATGGCTAAAAGCCTAAAACAGGTGCTTTCGAACAAGCTATGGATGCTTAGAAAAAATCTATCATAGCATAATAGTAAGCAACAAGCTGATGCAATACAAAATTTCCAAACCAATCAACAACTCAGGGGACACTTGTCCCAAATTCATCTTGGAGAAGATCAAACAAAATTTCAACATTTCATCATAAATCTACTTTTCATCCACTCAAATTCTCTTATCATTCATCATTCATCCTTCCACAAATATGTATTCCAATTGACTCATTCAAAGGGAAAAACCATTTTAGAAAACTTTGATTCAATCAATTAGATCAACATGCATTTAAAAAACACCTATTTCAACAAGGCAATCTTCCATTCAATCAATTCATTCAACTTGTCCCAAATAATCAATCCATCATTACAATTGGATTTTAGACTTTTACCAGACCATCAAGCACTGTGAACATCATTATTACAACTGATACAAATCAGGAACTTGCTCTCTTAACTTTGTTATGATTGAACTTACAATTTCATGTATTATTTTACACCAAGTCTCCTCACTGTCCAACTGTCAAAAAAACATATCTCACTTCTAAACCCTGTCCAAGACTCCATACATCCCTGATACCATCACTTAGACAAAATTATCCCAAAATCAACTCACCGATCACTGTTAGGTTAGACTTCTATTCTCTGAGCAGTCAAGGCACTACTTCTCAATGAGACATTCATGCCCTAAATTGGGTAAACCAAACACACTAGTTTCAAAACCCAAGATCCAAAACACTTTTAGAGACCTCTTAATGCTCATGTCCTCATATCAAAAACTCAAAATAGCTTATATTGAATAAATAAGCAGTTTTTAGTCTAAACGCTATAAAAAAGGCTACTAAAATAGGCCTGATTTTCAAAGAAGACCCCCTTCAAACATTCCCAAAGCACTTAAAACCTCAAAAAAGTCATTATAAATAACAAAAAACTCCCAATTTATCCATTTTCAGGGATTAAAAGACTCCTTTTTAGAGTATATTGACAAACCCTTGTTTATAGGGTGAAAAACTCAAAAATCAATGAGGGTTTCCTGTATAGGCTACATGAAAACCTCATAACCTCTGACCAACCATTGGAACATGCAAAAATACATCTAAAAAGGCATTTGGAAACATCTTCTAACCCATGCACTTGTTCTTTCTCCACTATCATGTTGGAAACTGTTCATTTTGACTGGAAAACTCAGAATTTCCTGTGTAGCAGTAGCTCCTTCAAGGTATTCTTGCTTTTTCCTCCACTCAAAAAAATTAAAAAATAACAAATAACCTATCCCAAACCTACTCCACCAATCTACCCGACCTACATTGGTGGAGTAGTGTGGAAATGCCTTATAAGAAACTCAAAACTCAATGCACAAGATTTTAGACCGAGCCATAAGAAGAATGCTCAAACAAACATTAAATTTAATGGATTCCTTCCCAAATGGATGCAAAAAAATGGTGATTCCCCAACCTACTAGAAAAAATCTAAATTTGAACCCTAAACTCTAGCACAATCCGTACAAGTTAAGAAAACAACTAAAAAACACAGAAAATAAGCTAAAACAGGGAACTCTTTGTTAATTTAATTATTCTAGAATACAATGATCTCTTTGCTCGGCCTTTACAATTCTTTTAAAGAAGTTTCAAACCATCAACTACTTCTTCATCTTCCTTGAATGACCTATGACTCGTCCTCTTCCTTGATTTTCTTGATTTTCTTGTTTTGTCTCTTCACATTCTTTCTTTTCTCTCTTTTACATATTTAGCATTTTGACAATATTACACTTTGTGCTTTTTCATGCCTTGATTACATTTAATTTTGGCATTACATGGACTTAAATATATTTTTTGACAACTTATCTTTTTGAAGGCATTACATGACCTAGGTGTTCCTAGCTTTTTTTCACATCAACATGATTTGATTCACATTTTTTTCACGTGAAAATCAGCTTGAACCAAATTTTGTATTATGGAGCTATATTAAGTTGCCACTTCAAAAACCGATGTAACAATGATACAAAATAAGGTTTGAGACTACAAGAAGGCATCAAAATGGCTAGTGTACTAAAAAAATTCTTATGATTTATGAATAATGTTGATAACAGTACTCAGTTGGTAACTCTACTCAGTTGGCTTCTTTTTTCAAAATCATACAAATTCCTATTCCGTGTGTTTTGGTGTGAAAGAGGACCATGCATAGCGTAAAAATTTCTATTCAAAGGTGTTGGAATAGTTCATTTGGTCACACGAGTTGCAGAACAAAAATTGCACCACTTTGTAACTTTCCACTGCTTCCATTTGACACTTTTTCCATCAACTGAAAAATGGACACTACAAAAAAACCACTTTGAGATAATGAAAATCGAGAGAGGTTATTGTGGAGGGGCCCAACATGATCTCATAGGTTTAGACAGGCAGTTTCTAACCATCACAGTGTTTGAGTAACCTCATGATGAAGTTTGTAGCCATTTTTCCCTTTGGACCCTTAAGGGATCGATCCGGTTGAACGTAGCTCAGAGCGATTCCACTTGTTTGGGTGTGAAAGAGGACCATGCCTAGCGTAAAAATTCCTATTTAGATGCATTGGAACAGTCCGTTTGGTCACATGAGTTGCAGAACAAAAATTGCACCACTTTGCAACTTTCCACTGCTTCCATTTGACACATTTTCCATCAACTAAAAAATGGACACTACAAAAAAACCACTCTGAGATAACGAAAAATGAGATAGGTTATTGTAGAGGGGCCCAACTCGATCCAATAGGATCAAACAAGAAGTTTCTAAGCATCACAGTGTCCGAGTGACCTTATGTTGAAGTTTGCAGTCATTTTGCCCTTTGGACCCTTAAGGGATCGATCTGGTTGAAAGTAGCTCGGAGCGATTCCGTGTGTTTGGGTGCAAAAAAGGACCATTCCTAGTGTAAAAATGCCTATTCAGATGCGTTGGAACAGTCTGTTTGGTCACACAAGTTGCATAATAAAAATTGCACCACTTTGCAACTTTCCACTGCTTCCATTTGACACTTTTTCCATCAACTAAAAAATGGACACTGCAAAAAAACCACTCTAAGATAACAAAAACCAAGAGAGGTTATTGTAGAAGGACCCAACGCAATCCCATAGGATTAGACAAGAAGTTTCTAAGCATCACAGTGTCCGAGTAACCTCATGCTGAAGTTTGCAGCCATTTTTTCCTTTGGACCCTTAAGGGATCGATCCGGTTGAACGTAGCTCAGAGTGATTCCGGATGTTTGGGTCTGAAAAATGACCATTCCTAGTGTAAACATGCCTATTCAGACACGTTGGAACAATCCGTTTGGTCACACGAGTTGCAGAATGAAAATTGAACCACTTTGCAACTTTCCACTGCTTCCATTTGACACTTTTTCCATCAACTAAAAATTGGACACTACAAAAAAAAAAACTCCGAGATAATGAAAAAAAAGAGAGGTTATTGTAGAGAGGCCCAACACGATCTCATAGGATTAGACGAGAAGTTTATAAGCATCATAGTGTCTGAGTAACCTGATGATGAAGTTTGCAGCCATTTTCCCTTTGGACCTTTAAGGATCGATCCGGTTGAACGTAGCTCGGGCATTCACGTGTTTGGGTGTGAAAAGGACCATTCTAGTGTAAAATTTCTATTGATGCTGGAATAGTCCATTTTGTCCACAGTTGCGTAATGAAAGTTGCACCACTTTGCAACTTTCCACTACTTCCATTTGATACTTTTTCCATCAACTAAAAACTAGACACTACAAAAAAACCATTCTGAGATAACAAAAATTGAGAGAGGTTATTGTAGAGGGGCACAACGTGATCCCATAGGATTAGACGGGAAATTTCTAAGCGTCACGGTGTCTGAGTAACCTCATGCTGAAGTTTGCAGCCATTTTTCCCTTTGGACCCTTAAGGGATCGATCCAGTTGAACGTAGCTTACAGCGATTTCATGTGTTTGGGTGCAAAAAAGGACCATTCCTAGTGTAAAAATGCCTATTCAGATGCGTTGGAATAGTCCGTTTGGTCACACGAGTTGCAGAATGAAAATTGCACGACTTTACAACTTTCCACTGCTTCCATTTGACACTTTTTCCATCAACTAAAAACTGGACACTACAAAAAGCCACTCTGAGATAATGAAAAATGAGAGAGGTTATTGTAAATGGGCCCAACACGATCCCATAGGATTAGACGAGAAGTTTCTAAGCATCATAGTGTCCGAGTAACCTCATGCTGAAGTTTGCAGCCATTTTTCCCTTTGGACCCTTAAGGGATCAATCCGGTTGCACGTAGCTCAGAGCGATTATGTGTGTTTGGGTACGAAAAAGGACCATTCCTAGTGTAAAAATTCCTATTTAGATGTGTTGGAACAATCCCTTTGGTCACATGAGTTGCATAATGAAAATTGCACCACTTTGCAACTTTCCACTGCTTCCATTTGACACTTTTTCCATCAACTGAAAACTAGACACTACAAAAAACCACTCTAAGATAATGAAAACTGAGAGAGGTTATTGTAGAGGGGCCCAACATGATCTGATAGGATTAGATAAGAAGTTTATAAGCATCATAGTGTCTGAGTAATCTCATGATTAAATTTGCAGTCATTTTTCCCTTTGGACCTTTAAGGGATTGATCCGGTTGAACATAGCTCGAAGCGATTCCGCGTCTTTGGGTGCGAAAAAGGACCATTCCTAGTGTAAAAATTCCTATTTAGATGCGTTGGAATAGTCTGTTTGGTCACACGAGTTGCATAATGAAAGTTGCACCACTTTGCAACTTTCCACTGCTTCCATTTGATACTTTTTCCATCAACTAAAAATTGGACACTACAAAAAAACCATTCTGAGATAACAAAAACCAAGAGAGGTTATTGTAGAGGGGCCCAACATGATTCCATAGGATTAGACAAGAAGTTTCTAAGCATCACGGTGTCTGAGTAACCTCATGCTGAAGTTTGCAGCCATTTTTCCCTTTGGACCCTTAAGGAATCGATCCGGTTGAACATAGCTCAAAGCGATTACACGTGTTTGGGTGCAAAATTAGACCATTCCTAGTTTAAAAATTCCTATTCAGACACATTGGAATTGTCCGTTTGGTCAGACAATTTAGAGAATGAAAGTTGCATGATTTTGCAACTTTTCAGAAGGCAAAAAAGACACCTAACCTTCAAATCTTGCTTCCAAACTTTTACCAGACCTTGGTACACTTTATTCATCTTTATTTTGACATGAAAAAAGCTAAAACACCTTCTTACAACACTGTTTAATCAGATTTCACAATTGCTTGCACTAGAAGACCAAATTTGCTTGTAAGTGCTAAAACACTAAATCGGGTGTAACATGCAAACCACAATGAATCTTTACAGGATAAATACATTTTAGGGCACCCATTTTGGCCATTAAAAACATATATTGTTTTAAAATACACTTATTGATAGGGCGGGGTTGGATGAGACACTCATTGTCCCATGCTCTGGTCTTTGTTCTCAAGAACTTCTAGGTGACTCCTTCACCTTAACCTTTAGGTCCTATCACAGGTATAGGCACCCCCGGTATTACTGACCAACCCTTCTATCACTATTCTTCCATACTACCAATCCAATCTTGGTGCGTTGCCACTTCCTCTCCTTGACCCTTATTCTTCCCTAAAGGCCAATTACTCTCAACATTCAATTAGGAACTTGTAGAGGTTGAAAAATGTTGTAAAAGCTTCAAGGTAATCTATCTAGGGTTCTTATACCATCACAAGACTCCAATTACCCATCGCTTCCACTAAACCCTCTCCTAGGGGGTGTTGTCATAATAGTGGTTTACAATTCATGAGAGGAACGAATTTTAGCTGAAATCACATATTTTTAGAAAATATAATGATTTAAGCCTTAAAAAGTTCTATTTTAAGGATTCCAATTGAAGAGGGTTTGATCAAATCACCTTAGATCAAACCCCCTTGGATAGAACCTCGTTAGTTTTAAACCATACCTATAAATGCGTCTCCTTTACACCTATCAAAATGCTGATAAAAAATCACATTTGATTTAGATTTTGTGGGATCAAATGAATTCATTTAAAATTTATTTCAAATGATTATGGTATTCCTTAGAACAAGCTATCCAATGAATATAATTTTAATATGTTTTGGTTTATTATGTATTTGTTTTTAAGTTTTATTAAACATAGGTTTTTCATCGAAAATGAATTTCTTTGTTCTTCACATGTGGAAAAATAGAAGATTATCAAAACAAAAATTGAAAAATATGAGTGCACTAGATATTGAAGTTCTTGATCCAACAAAAAAAAAAAAAAAATTGGCATATACAAAAAGTTGCGCGTTATCAGTCGCACGTAATCGAATTGTAATTTGTTTGACTTTGAAACTTGATTAAGGAAAAATTATTCAAGAAAAAACTATTTAACCAAGTGGAAGCACTAGATATCAGAGTTACAAATCTAAATTTGAAAGAATTAGAATTTTATCATTCATGGAAAAAAAGTTATGCATTATGCGGTGCGTCACTTTTTAAAAATGTTGTTTTCTGAAAAAAATCTATTTTCATGGGAGATGGAAAAAGAAGTGCAATTTGATTCCAAAAATTTTGAAAAAAATATTTTTAGAATCTACAGACAAAATTTGATGAGACTCTAGTTAGCACCATCTTCAAATAACTCACAGTTTAGCTGCTATAGGTGCCCGAATGTGAAGATTTAGTTAAAAATAATAATTTCAATGTCCTGTTTGGCCAAAAATTGTAAACCACTATTATGGGATCATCCTAGGGTTAGGAAAGGCTACAAGCCTAGAGCCCCAATTAGGTCTCTTACTCCGGGTAAAATGCAATTTTCTCCAAAACCCACCAAAATACCTAAGTTCTTTGCTTGGGATTGGTGGTTCCTATGTCCACACCTTGAAGATTTTCAGGGTTTTGAAACAGCACTTCCCGCACACTACTCATACACAAAAATGGTCAAAAACCTAGGGTTTCCTAGCATTTCCTAGGCTCTTTTAGATTCTCAAAGGTTTCCCCCACCAAATGATATGATAGAGCCTCCTCCTAACTACTAGGCCTTGCCAAGATCCTCAACAAAATTCACCAAAAGGAATTTCTCCAATTTCTTAACACCCCTGCAAGATAAGTGATTTTCACTCCCTTGCTTCCCTAGCCGGACTCTGCCTGGCTCACCTAGGGCAAGACATTTCTAGCAACTCCTACACTCACACAAAGCCTACCAACTAACATATGTACAAGCATGGTGTCTAGGCACTGTTTCCAAAAGGCTGTATGGTTTGTACGGTGGAAAAGTGCTCTAGCACCCCATTTTCTAAAAATAGTCTAGTTCAGACCAACAACAGGGCAACAATGAACTATTTACAAAAGATACCTAAAAATTGAACAAGAAACTATTTAATGAATACAAAATTCTTTAATGCCAACTTCACTACATCCTACAACAAAACATAAACAAATCTAATCCATTAAGACTCAATCAAGATGCAAAAGTCAAATTTTTTGTCACAGAATGTTGTTTTCTTCAATTTCACAAGATTTCACCAAAACATTAAAGCTTCCAACCCTGCTCCAGGGTCAAATCATCCCTTATATAGGCTCCAAAAATAGTTGAGTTTCTTTGGTTGAACCTCTTGTTGACCTAATGGCAAAAGTTATAAAACCCATTGTGTTTTTCAATCCTTGCCAACTTTTGACAACTTAGCAAGATGATGTTCCAAGCCTATTTAACTCTTTTCAACTTCTTTCTAATAGATGAAAAACACCTCTAAGCTCAACACTCAATGTTCTACATGACCTTATGAAAACAAAACAAAAATTAACCCTCTAGGTTTCTTCCTTACCTAAGAAATTGCCTATTGTTCCTTAGGTGCTCCTGCACCACTTATTTTGGAAGACATGCCTAGTGTCCCAACTTCTTTGCTTCTAAAGAGATAAAAATGTTAGAAAATAGAGCCTTTTGGTATTTTTTCAAAAGTATGATTTCCAACAACATACAACGTTCACAAGGCCTTTATGAAGGCATATCAACTGATGCAGAGCAGGGTGGAGGAATACAAATTCAGACTTAAGAACCAAGAAACCAACTCAGGTTCATATATCTAATCCGGCTTCCATAAGGTTAGCAATATAGTCTTCCAATTCACCACTGAACAACTAAAAGACCGATTCCTTAAAGAGAATTGTAAAAACATCCATTGATCATCCAAATAATATGAAAACATGAATGAGAGAGAGATCTAAGAATGTATGGGTCTGTACAGGTGAAGGAAACTATGAAAATACAATAAAATCAAGAAATACAATGAAAAATTAGAAATAAAGCGTTGAAAACTCTGAATCAAACATTAACCAAACTTTCTATATTGAATAATGAGCCTTGAATGGACTTAAAATAACAATTACAATGACCCCATACCTAAACTAGTGACCTTATGATGGCCTCATTACATCATCTTGACCCTTACATTATGAATTTACATACATTTTCACATTTAGGCCATTCAAAGCTTCATTACACCAAATTGACAACATGCTAACATGACATTTCAACCTCATATCCTACCAACCCAGATTGAATTAAAACACTTCATAATGGTCCTTGTGACCTTACTACAACATTCTTCATGGACGACAAATAAAAATTTACCACTTGACCACCTTGTGTCCCCGATTGTCCTTGGTGCTCCTGCACCATAAACACCCTACTATAACCCTACTCCACTGATCTACAAGCCTAATTCAGTGGAGTATGATTTATTTCTTTACTTGACTCTCAAAAGCTCAAATTGAAGGTTCCAAATTGAATTTAAAAAAATGTGCTCTAACAGTGGAAAAAAAACTCAATGGATTTTCTTCTAGATGGACTCAAAAGAAACCTAATTCTATGTATTATCTTAATCTACAAAGGAAAAGGCCTAAATCTACTATACAGGTGGTACAAAGCTAACAAAACTAAAAGAAAACATAGAAATTTATGAACATGGAACTTTTATTGCAAGATTTTGTTCAAATTAGAATTGAGATTTGTCAAGATCATCAAAATAAGGATGTTGCATTGCTTTTTTGGCTGAGATTCTCTTTGATGGCTCAAATCAACATTTTCTACAAGGAGGGACCAATCAATTTTACTAGTTTAGTCACAGATACGCAAAGGAAAAGAATAGAAAGAAAATAGCTCATCCAAAATAGATGGAAGGCACTTACAGATAGGCATGGCAGTCTCTCAACTTAGTCAGTCTTAGTCATACATCTTCACTGGGAGTTCCAAGATACCTATTGCACACAACACCTCTCATGAATATAATTTCTTGAAATTCGAGATGCTCTTATAATGTCTACATCATAGGTGGTCATGATAAGGTTAAATTCAAATGAATAACTTGAAATTTCCTCATCAAGCTTCGCACACACTTTTGTAATGGATTAAAATCATAATTGAGATTTGTCAAGATCATCAAAATAAGGATGTTGCATTTCTTTTCTACTTGAGATTCTCTTGGATGGTTCATAAATCTGCATTTTATGCAAGGGGACACCAATCAATGTTTTTCTGGTTACATATAGATACACAAAGTAAAACAAGATGATAGCATTGGCATCAACCAAATTGACGTGGATACAAGTATAAATTAATAAGAACAGTTGTGCATATACTTACAAATTAATCCAATGAACCATCTAGGTTTGCTCTACTCTTTATTGTGTCAAGTATTGCCTCATGGTTAGACTCATGGACCTTCCACAAGGTCTTGTTCAAAAGTCTACCCCCATATTTTCTCAAACAAACATTGGATTCCACGACAAGGTTTGAGTAATGAAGAATCTTACGATGCGTGTCAAATTCCTCAAACAACCAATGTTTAACACTCTTATGTGGGTACCTTCTCAGCCACATTCTAGTAACAACAACTGAGCCTGTAGGGTATTCAATGTTTTCTCCATCTATAATTGGGGCTTCCAATTTATTTTTTTCCTCAACACAACGACATAAGTAATAGTCTATACCCTCTTCATTGTCTTCATCTACAATAACTGCATAAACATGCCCTGCATTTATATGTGCGACATATCTCTTGAAATTAGTCAACATTATGAATATAGTACAAAGTAAGATAACAATATGGAATTTCAAATACTAAGCAAATAGATATATTACTTGGTTGAACTAGATCTGATACATGGTCAAAGTTGACTGATGATTCCATTTGTGTTAGTTCCAATGCCATCGGAGGGCGATACGTGTGAAGTGGGCTAAGATAACTTGTTAACCATTTTTCAACCCACTCCTCTAGCTCACAATCATTCCAGGCTTGCATTGTACATGAAGAACAAAAGCATGCCATCTTAGGTGTATTGATACTCCATGAACCTAAATTTGAGTTAAGGAAAGAGTGCAACTCACTCGATCCTATTAGTGTACAACAATCCTCATATGGTGCAATGTTAGTATCATCCATCAACCAAAAAAATCTATGAACTAAAGATGTACCTTCATTACCTGGACCCATCATACCATTACACCACTCGATAATTGATCTTGCATCTATCAACTATGCATTGTCTTTATACTTTAACTCTTCTCATGCTAATGCTCCCCCTTTCCATGTCCGGCCTCATAAAAGTTCCACATATGGTGAACATGTGTAGTGAGATGCATCCTGCACAACCAATAGAACATGCGCGCATTCTTGAATTGTGCTGCATAGTTATCTGAAAATATTATATGCAGACTGTATGATATGCCCCTCTGAGCCAAATGATTGTAGAACATCTGGAAGCAACCTTGCACAAACTCTCGA
>VDFB02353493.1:130191192-130209112 GCA_007258455.2 Sequoia sempervirens
AATCAAATGCTTTTGATTGTCATGGCATTCCATCACCATGAGACCTCATTTCTTTGAGGCATTTTTTCAAAGAGTTCACTGCCTTGTCTATGCTAACACATTTTTCATACATGTCTATCAAAGCATTTAGCCAAATAGATCATTGCCTTGCTACTATGGCTAAAAGCCTAAAACAAGTGCTTTCGAACAAGCTATGGATGCTTAGAAAAAATCTATCATAGCATAATAGTAAGCAATAACATAGACAAGGGAATGAACTATTTGAAAAAAATGCCTCAAAGAAATGTGGTCTCATGGTGGTGAAATGCCATGACAAGCAAATTGTTGTGGATTGTCATGGCATTTCATCACCATGAGACCGCATTTCTTTGAGGCATTTTTTCAAATAGTTCGCTGCCTTGTCTATGCTACTACATTTATCATACGTTTACCAAAGCACTTTCTCTACCAACCAGCTTATTTCCTTTGCTGCTATGGCTAAAAGCCTAAATATCAGGTGGTGCTTCCAAAGCTATGGATGCTTGGAAAAATCTATCAAAGCATACTATTGAAGCACAGCATAGAAAAAGTTAAGAACTATTTAAAAGCCCCAATGAAATGTGGTCTCAATGGTGATGGAATGCCACATGACAATCCATAGTAATTCTGTTTGTCACATGGCATTTGTCAGCGCCATTCCATCACCATGAGACCCCATTTCTTGAGGCATTTTCTTCAAAGAGATCAACGCCGTTCATATGCTAAATACATTTTTCATATACATGTCTATCGTTATTTTATCAAACAATTCATTTCCTCTTTGCTGCTATGGCTAAAGTTCTAAAACAGGTGCTTTTAAACAAGCTATGGATGCTTGGAAAAAATCTATCAAAGCATAATAGTAAGCAATAGCATAGACAAGGCAGTGAACTGTTTCCAAAAATGCCTCAAAGAAATGTGTCTCATGGTGATGGAATGCTATGACAAGCAAATTGTTGTGGATTGTCATGGCATTCCATCACCATGAGACCACATTTCTTTGAGGCATTTTTTCAAACAGTTCACTGCCTTGTCTATCCTACTACATTTATCATACATGTTTACCAAAGCATTTTATCAAATAGTTCACTTCCTTGTTGCTATGGCTAAAAGCCTAAAATAGGTGCTTCCAAAAAAGCTATGGATGCAAGTGGAAAAAATCTATCAAAGCATACTAATAAGCAATAGCATAGAAAAGGCATCAAACTGTTTGAAGAAAAGCCTCAAAGAAATGTGTTCTCAATGGTGATGGAATGCCATGACAATCCATAACAATTTTCTTGTCATGGCATTCATCATGCCATTCCATCACCATGAAACCACATTTCTTTGAGGCATTTTTTCAAAGAGATCACTGCCTTGTCTATGCTAACACATTTTTCATACATGTCTATCAAAGCATTTTATCAAAATACCATTGCCTTCGCCTTATGGCTAAAAGTTTAAAACAAGTGTCAACAAGCTTGCGGATGCTTAGGGAAAAATCTATCATAGCATATTAGTAAGCAATAGCATAGACAAGGAATGAACCATTTTTGAAAAAATGCCTCAAAAGAAATGGTCCTCTAAGGGCGGTGGGAATGCCATGACAAGCAAAATTGTTGTGGATTGTCAGCGGAATTCCATCACCATGAGACCACATTTCTTTGAGGCATTTTTCCAAACAGCTTCAAGCTCTTGTCTATGCTACTGGCATTTATCAGTTACAAGCTTACCAAAGAATTTATCGCTTGCTTCCTTTTGTTGCTATGCATAAAAGCCTAAAGTCAGGTGCTTCTAAAAGCTATGGATGCAAGTGGGAAGAAATTCATCAAAGTTATTACTAATAAGCAATAGCATAGAAAAGGCAAAACTCGCTTGAAAGCCTCAAATAGTGGTCTCAATGGTGATGGAATGCCATGACAATCCATAGTAATTTATGTTTGTCATGGTATCTACTATGCCATTCCATCACCATGAAAGTTCCGCGTTTCTTTGAGGTATTTTTTCAAAGAGTTCATCGCTTTGTCTATAAGCAATACATTTTCATACATGTCTATCAAAGAATTTTATCAAAATCAGCTTTATCAGCCTTGCTACTATGGCTAAAAATCCTAAAAATAGGTAAGCTTTAACAAGCTGCTATGGATGCTTTAGGAAAAAATATATCATAGCATAATAGTAAGCAATAGCATAGACAAGGGAATGAACTATTTGAAAAAAATGCCTCAAAGAAATGTGGTCTCATGGTGGTGGAATGCCATGACAAGCAAATTATTGTGGATTGTCATGGCATTCCATCACCATGAGACCACATTTCTTTGAGGCATTTTTTCAAACAGTTTGTTGCCTTGTCTATGCTAATACATTTATCATACATGTTTACCAAAGAATTTTATCAAACAGTTCGCTTCCTTGTTGCTATGGCTAAGAGCCTAAAATAGGTGCTTCCAAAAAAGCTATGGATGCAAGTGGAAAAAATCTATCTATCAAAGCATACTAATAAACAATAGCATAGAAAAGGCAGCAAACTGTTTGAAAAAAGCCTCAAAGAAATGTGGTCTCAATGGTGATGGAATGCCATGACAATCCATAGCAATTTGCTTGTCATGGCATTCGTCATGCCGTTCCATCACCATGAAACCACATTTCTTTGAGGCATTTTTTCAAAGAGTTCACTGCCTTGTCATGCTAACACATTTTTTCATACATGTCTATCATTTTATCAAATAGTTCATTGCCTTCTTGCTATATGGCTAAAATCCTAAAACAGGTGCTTTCAAACAAGCTATGGATGCTTAGAAAAATCCTATCATAGCATAATAGTAATCAACAGGCTGATGCAATACAAAGATTGCCAAACCAATCAACAACTCAGGGGACTCTTGTCCCAAACTCATCTTGGAGAAGATCAAACAAAATTTCAACATTTCATCAGAAATCTACTTTTCTTCCACTCAAATTCTCTTATCATTCATCATTCATCCTTCCACAAATCTATATTCCAATTGACTCATTCAAAGGAAAAAACCATTTTAGAAAACTTTGATTCAATCAATTAGATCAACATGTATTTAAAAAACACCATTTTCAACAAGGCACTCTTCCATTCACTCAATTCATTCAACTTGTCCCAAATAGTCAATCCATCATTACAATTGGATTTTAGAATTTACCAAACCATCAAGCACTGTGAACATCATTATTACAACTGATACAAATTAGGAACTTGCTCTCTTAACTTTGTTATGACTGAACTTACAATTTCATGTATTATTTTACACCAAGTCTCCTCACTGTCCAACTGTCAAAACAACATATCTCACTTATAAACCCTGTCCAAGACTCCATACATCCTTGACATCATCACTTAGACAACATTATCCCAAAATCAACTCACCGATCACTGTTAGGTCAGACTTCTATTGTCTGAGCAGTCAAGGCACTACTTCTTTATGAGAGATTCATGCCCTAAATCGGGTAAACCAAACACACTAGTTTCAAAACCCAAGATCCAAAACACTTTTAGAGACCTCTTAATTCCCATGTCCTCATATCAAAACCTCAAAATAACTTATATTGAATAAATAAGCAGTTTTTAGTCTAAACGCTATAAAAAAGGCTACTAAAATAGGCCTGATTTTCAAAGAAGACCCCCTTCAAACATTCCCAAAGCACTTAAAACCTCAAAACAGTCATTATAAATAACAAAAACTCCCAATTTATCCATTTTCAGGGATTAAAAGACTTCTTTTTATAGTATATTGACAAACCCTTGTTTATAGGGTGAAAAACTCAAAAATCAATGAGGGTTTCCTGTATAGGCTACATGCAAACCTCAAAACCTCCGACCAACCATTGGAACATGTCAAAATACATCTAAAAAGGCATTTGGAAACATCTTCTAACCCATGCACTTGTTCT
The DNA here is from genome assembly GCA_007258455.2 of Sequoia sempervirens. Lineage (NCBI taxonomy): Eukaryota > Viridiplantae > Streptophyta > Pinopsida > Cupressales > Cupressaceae > Sequoia > Sequoia sempervirens. The sequence continues at coordinate 130,195,114 of VDFB02353493.1, forward strand.
TTCTCCACTATCATGCTGGAAACTGTTCATTTTGACTGGAAAACTCAGAATTTCGTGTGTAGCAGTAGCTCCTTCAAGGTATTCTTGCTTTTTCCTCCACTCACAAAAATAAAAAAATAAAAAATAACCTATCCCTAACCTACTCCACCAATCTACCTAACCTACATTGGTGGACTAGTGTGGAAATGCCTTATAAGAAACTCAAAACTCAATGCACAGGATTTCAGACCAAGCCATAAGAAGAATGCTCAAACAAACATTAAATTTAATGGATTCCTTCCAAAATGGATGCAAACAAATGGTGATTCCCCAACCTACTGGAAAAAATCTAAATTTGAACCCTAAACTCTTGCACAATCCGTACAAGTTAAGAAAACAACTAAAAAACACAAAAAATAAGCTAAAACAGGGAACTCTTTGTTAATTTAATTCTTCTAGAATACAATGATCTCTTTGTTCAGCCTTTACAATGATTTTAAAGAAGTTTCAAACCATCAACTACCTCTTCATCTTCCTTGAATGACCTATGACTCATCCTCTTCCTTGATTTTCTCGATTTTCTTGTTTTGTCTCTTCACATTCTTTCTTTTCTCTCTTTTACATATTTAGCATTTTGACAATATTACACTTTGTGCTTTTTCATGCCTTGATTACATTTAATTTTGGCATTACATGGAATTAAATATATTTTTTGATAACTTAGCCTTTTGAAGGCATTACATGACCTAGGTGTTCCTGGTTTGTTTTCACATCAACATGATTTGATTCACATTTTTTTCACGTGAAAATCAGCTTGAACCAGATTTTGTATTATGGAGCTATATTAAGTTGCCACTTCAAAAACCGATGTAACAATGATACAAAATAATGTTTGAGACTACAAGAAGGCATCAAAATGGCTAGTGTACTAAAAAAATTCTTATGATTTATGAATAATGTTGGTAACTCTACTCAGTTGGTAACTCTACTAAGTTGGCTTCTTTTTTCAAAATCATACAAATTCCTATTCCGTGTGTTTGGGTGCGAATGAGGACCATGCCTAGCATAAAATTCTTATTCAAATGCATTGGAATAGTTCGTTTGGTCACACGAGTTGCATAATGAAAATTGCACCACTTTGCAACTTTCCACTGCTTCCATTTGACACTTTTTCCATCAACTAAAAAATGGACACTACAAAAATACCATTTTGAGATAACGAAAACCGAGAGAGGTTATTGTAGAGGGTCCCAACATGATCTCATAGGATTAGATAGGAAGTTTCTAAATATCACAGTGTTCAAGTAACCTCATGATGAAGTTTGTAGCAATTTTTCCCTTTGGACCCTTAAGGGATCGATCTAGTTGAGCGTAGCTCAAAGCGATTAAAACTGTTTGGAGTCGCGAGAAAGAGGACCATGCCTAGCGTAAAAATTCCTATTCAGATGCGTTGGAATAGTCTGTTTGGTCACATGAGTTGCAGAATGAAAATTGCACCACTTTGCAACTTTCCACTGCTTCCATTTGACACATTTTCCATCAACTAAAAAATGGACACTACAAAAAAACCACTATGAGATGACAAAAACTGAGAGAGGTTATTGTAGAGGGGCCCAACTTGAACCAATAGGATCAAACAAGAAGTTTCTAAGCATCCACGGTGTTTGAGTAACTTTATGGTGAAGTTTGCAGCCATTTTGCCCTTTGGACCCTTAAAGGGATAGATCGGTTGAGCGTGGCAGAAGCGATTCTGCTGTTTGGGTGTGAAAAGGACCATTCCTAGTGTAAAATGCCTGTCGGATGTGTTGGAATGATGCGTTTGGTCACACAAGTTGCAAAGGCAGAAAATTGCACCACTTTGCAACTTTCCCTTTGCTTAATTTGACACTTTTCCATCAATGGCGGACACTACAAAAAAAAAATCCTCCTAAGATAACAAAAATTGAGAGAGAGGTTATTGTAGGACCATAGCGATCCCATAGGATGAACTAAAGAAGTTTCTAAGCATCCGGTGTCCAGGAAGTAACCTCATGTTGAAGTTTGCAGCCATTTTCCCTTTGGACCCTTAAGGGATCAATCTAGTTGAACGTAGCTCAGAGTGATTCCATGAGTTTGGGTGAAAAAGAGGACCATTCCTAGCGTAAAAATTCCTATTTAGACGCGTTAGAATAGTCCATTTGGTCACACGAGTTGCAGAATAGAAAATTGCACCACTTTGCAGCTTTCCACTTGCTTTCATTTGACATTTTCCGTAACTAAAAGAAACTAGACACTACAAAAAAAACACTCTGAGATAATGAAAACCAAGAGAGGTTATTGTAGAGGGGCCCAACACGATCTCATAGGATCAGACGATAAGTTTATAAGCATCATAGTGTCCGAGTAACCTCATGATGAAGTTTGCAGCCATTTTGCCCTTTGGACCCTTAAGGGATCGATCCGGTTGAACATAGCTCGAAGTGATTCCGCATGTTTGGGTGTGAAAAAGGACCATTCCTAGTGTAAAAATGCCTATTCAGATACGTTGGAATAGTCCATTTGGTCACACGAGTTGCAGAATGAAAGTTGCACCACTTTGCAACTTTCCACTACTTCCATTTGATACTTTTTCCATCAACTAAAAATTGGACACTACAAAAAAACCATTTTGAGATAACAAAAATTGAGAGAGGTTATTGTAGAGGGGCCCAACTCTATCCCATAGGATTAGACAAGAAGTTTCTAAGCATCACGATGTCTGAGTAACCTCATCCTGAAGTTTGTAGCCATTTTGCCCTTTAGACCCTTAAGGGATCGATCTGGTTGAACGTAGCTCGGAGCGATTCCGTATTTTTGGGTGCAAAAAAAGACCATTCATAGTGTAAACATGCCTATTCAGACACATTGGAACAGTCTGTTTGGTCACACGAGTTGCAGAATGAAAATTGCACCACTTTGCAACTTTCCACTTCTTCCATTTGACACTTTTTCCATCAACTAAAAACTGGATACTACAAAAAACCACTCTGAGATAACAAAAAGTGAGAGAGGTTATTGTAGAGGGGCCCAACACGATCCCATAAGATTAGACGAGAAGTTTCTAAGCATAAGAGTGTCCGAGTAACCTCATGCTAAAGTTTGCAGCCATTTTTCCCTTTGGACCCTTAAGAGATCGATCCGGTTGAACGTAGCTCAGTGCGATTCCGTGTGTTTGGGTGCGAAAAAGGACCATTCCTAGTGTAAAAATTCCTATTTAAATGTGTTGGAACAATCCCTTTGGTCACACGAGTTGCAGAATGAAAATTGCACCACTTTGCAACTTTCCACTGCTTCCATTTGACACTTTTTTCATCAACTGAAAACTAGACACTACAAAAAACCACTCTAAGATAATGAAAACTGAGAGAGGTTATTGTAGAGGGGCCCAACATGATCTCATAGTATTAGACGAGAAGTTTATAAGCATCATAGTGTCTGAGTAACCTCATGATGAAGTTTGCAGCCATTTTGCCCTTTGGACCTTTAAGGGATCGATCCGGTTGAACATAGCTCGAAGCAATTCCACGTGTTTGGGTGCGAAAAAGGACTATTTCTAGTGTAAAAATGCCTATTCAAATGCATTGGAATAGTCTATTTGGTCACACAAGTTGCAGAATGAAAGTTGCACCACTTTGTAACTTTCCACTGCTTCCATTTGATACTTTTTCCATCAACTAAAAACTGAACACTACAAAAAAACCATTCTGAGTCAACAAAAACCAAGAGAGGTTATTGTAGAGGGGCCCAACATGATCCCATAGGATTAGAAAAGAAGTTTCTAAGCATCACGGTGTCTGAGTAACCTCATGCTGAAGTTTGTAGCCATTTTGCCCTTTGGACCCTTAAGGAATCGATCCGGTTGAACGTAGCTCGAAGTGATTCCACATGTTTGGGTGAAAAATTGGACCATTCCTAGTTTAAAAATGCCTATTTAGATGTGTTGGAACAGTCTGTTTGGTCAGACGATTTAGAGAACGAAAGTTGCATGACTTTGCAACTTTTCACAAGGCAAAAAGACACCTAACCTTCAAATCTTGCTTCCAAACTTTTACCAGAGCTTGGTACACTTTATTCATCTTTATTTTGATATGAGCAAAGTTAAAACACCTTCTTACAACATTGTTTAATCAGATTTCACAATTGCTTGCACTAGAAGACCAAATTTTCTTGTAAGTGCTAAAACACTAAATCGGGTGTAACATGCAAACCACAATGAATATTTATAGGATAAATACATTTTAGGGTACCCATATTGGCCATTAAAAACATATATTGTTTTCAAATACACTTATTGATAGGGAAGGGTTGGATGAGACACTCACTGTCCCATGCTCTGGTCTTTGTTCTCAAGAACTTCTAGGTGACTCCTTCACCTTAACCTTTAGGTCCTATCATAGGTATAGGAACCCCTGGTATTACTGATCAACCCCTCTATCACTATTCTTCCATACTACCAATCCAATCTTGGTGCCTTGCCACTTCCTCTCCTTGATCCTTTTTCTTCCCTAAAGGCCAATTACTCTCAACATTCAATTAGGAACTTGCAGAGGTGTAAAAACATTGTAAAAGCTTCAAGGTAATCTATCTAAGGTTCTTATACCATCACAAGACTCCAATTACCCATCGCTTCCACTAAACCCTCTCCTAGGTTTAGGAAAGGCTACAAGCCTAGAGCCCTAATTAGGTCTCTTACTCCAGGTAAAATGCAATTTTCTCCAAAACCCACCAAAAGACCTAAGTTCTTTGCTTGGGATTGGTGGTTCCTATGTCTACACCTTGAAGATTTTTGGGGTTTTGAAACAACACTACCCGCACACTGCTCATACACAAAAATGGTCAAAAACCTCAGGTTTCCTAGCATTTCCCAGGCTCTTTTAGATTGTTAAAGGTTTCCCCCACCAAATGATTTGATAGAGCCTCCTCCTGACTACCAGGCCTTGCCAAGACCCTCAAAAAAATTCACCAAAAGGAATTTCTCCAATTTCTTAACACCCCTGCAAGATAAGTGATTTTCACTCCTTGTCTTCCCTAGCCAGACTCTGCCTGGCTCGACTAGGGCAAGACATTTCTAGCAACTCCTGCACTCACACAAAGCCTACCAACTAACATATGTACAAGCATGGTGTCTAGGCACTGTTTCCAAAAGGCCGTATGGTTTGTACGGTGGAAAAGTGCTCTAGCACCCCATTTTCTAAAAAGAGTCTGGTTCAGACCAACAACAGGGCAACAATGAACTATTTACAAAACATACCTAAAAATTGAACAAAAAACTATTTAATGAATAAAAAATGCTTGAATGCCAACTTCACTACATCCTACAACAAAACAGAAATAGATCTAATCCATTAAGACTCAATGAAGATGCAAAAGTCAAATTTTTTTGCACAGAATGTTGTTTTCTTCAATTTCACAAGATTTCACCACAACATTAAAGCTTCCAACCCTGCTCCAGGGTTGAATCATCCCTTATATAGGCTCCAAAAACAGTTGAGTTTCTTTGGTCGAACCTCTTGTTGACCTAATGGCAAAAGTTATAAAACCCACTGTATTTTTCAATCTTTGCCAACTTTTGACAACTTAGCAAGATGATGTTCTAAGCCTATTTAACTCTTGTCAACTTCTTTCTAATAGATCAAAAACACCTCTAAGCTCAACACTCAATGTTCTACATGACCTTATGAAAACAAAACAAAAATGAACCCTCTAGGTTTCTTCCTTACCTAAGAAACTACCTATTGTTCCTTAGGTGCTCCTGCACCACTTATTTTGGAACACATGCCTGGTGTCCCAACTTCTTTGCTTCTAAAGAGATAAAAATGTTAGAAAATAGAGCCTTTTGGTATTTTTTCAAAAGTATGATTTCCAACAACATACAACGTTCACAAGGCCTTTTTGAAGGCATATCAACTGATGCAGAGCAGGGTGGAGGAATACAAATTCAGACTTAAGAACCAAGAAACCAACTTAGGTTCATATATCTAATCCAGCTTCCATAAGGTCAGCACTATAGTCTTCCAATTCACCACTGAACAACTAAAAGACCAATTCCTTAAAGAGAATTGTAAAAACATCCATTGATCATCCAAATAATATGAAAACATGAATGAGAGAGAGATCTAAGAATGTACGGGTCTGTACAGGTGAAGGAAACTATGAAAATACAGTAAAATCAAGAAATACAATGAAAAATTAGAAATAAAGCGTTGAAAACTCTGAATCAAACATTAGCCAAACTTTCTATATTGAATAATGAGCCTTGAATGGACTTAAAATAACAATTACAATGACTCCATACCTAAACTAGTGACCTTATGATGGCCTCATTACATCATCTTGACCCTTACATTATGAATTTACATACATTTTCACATTTAGGCCATTCAAAGCTTCATTACACCAAATTGACAACATGTTAACATGACATTTCAACCTCATATCCTACCAACCCAGATTAACTTAAAACACTTCCTAATGGTCCTTGTGACCTTACTACAACATTCTTCATGGACTACAAATCAAAATTTACCACTTGACCACCTTGTCTCCCTAATTTTCCTTGGTGCTCCTGCACCATAAACACCCTACTATAACCCTACTCCACTGATCTACAAGCCTAATTCAGTGGAGTATGCTTTATTTCTTTACTTGACTCTCAAAAGCTCAAATTGAAGGTTCCAAACTGAATTTCAGAAAATGTGCTCTAACAGTGCAAAAAAACTGAATGGATTTTCTTCTAGATGAACTCAAAAGAAACCTAATTCTATGTATTATCTTAATCTACAAAGGACAAGGCCTAAATCTACTGTTCAGGCGGTACAAAGCTAACAAAACTGAAAGAAAACATAGAAATTTATGAACAGGGAACTTTTATTGCAAGATTTTGTTCAAATTAGAATTGAGATTTGTCAAGATCATCAAAATAAGGATGTTGCATTACTTTTTTGGCTGAGATTCTCTTTGATGGCTAAAAAATCAACATTTTCTACAAGGAGGGACCAATCAATTTTACTAGTTTAGTTATAGATACGCAAAGGAAAAGAATAAAAAGAAAATAGCTCATCCAAAATAGATGGAAGGAACTTATAGATAGGCATGGCAATCTCTCAACTTTGTCAGTCTTAGTCATACATCTTCACTGGGAGTTCCAAGATACCTATTGCACACAACACCTCTCATGAATATAATTTCTTGAAATTCGAGATGCTCTTATAATGTCTACATCATAGGTGGTCATGATAAGGTTAAATTCAAATGAATAACTTGAAATTGCCTCATCAAGCTTTGCACACACTTTTGTAATGGCTTAAAATCATAATTGAGATTTGTCAAGATCATCAAAATAAGGATGTTGCATTGCTTTTCTGCTTGAGATTCTCTTGGATGGTTCATAAATCTACATTTTATGCAAGGGGACACCAATCAATGTTTCCCTGGTTACATACATATACACAAAGTAAAATAAGATGATAGCATTGGCATCAACCAAATTGACGTGGATACAAGTATAAATTAATAAGAACCGTTGTGCATATACTTACAAATTAATCCAATGAACCATCTGGGTCTGCTTTACTCTTTATTGTGTCAAGTATTGCCTCATGATTAGACTCATGGACCTTCCATAAGGTCTTGTTCAAAGGTCTACCCCCATATTTTCTCAAATGAACATTGGATTCCACGACAAGGTTTGAGTAATGAAGAATCTTACGATGCATGTCAAATTCCTCAAACAACCAATGTTTAACACTCTTATGTGGGTACCTTCTCAGCCACATTCCAGTAACAACAACTGAGCCTGTAGGGTATTCAATGTTTTCTCCATCTATAATTGGGGCTTCCAATTTATTTTTTGCCTCAACATAATGACACAAGTAATAGTCTATACCCTCTTCATTGTCTTCATCTGCAATAACTGCATAAACATGCCCTGCATTTATATGTGCGACATATCTCTTGAAATTAGTCAACATTATGAATACAGTACAAAGTAAGATAACAATATGGAATTTCAAATACTAAGCAAGTAGATATATTACCTGGTTGAACTAGATCCGATACATGGTCAAAGTCGACTAATGATTCCATCTATGTTAGTTCCAATGCCATCGAAGGGCGATACGTGTGAAGTGGGCTAAGATAACTTGTTAACCATTTTTCAACCCACTCCTCTAGCTCACAATCATTCCAAGCTTGCATTGTACATGAAGAACAAAAGCATGCCATCTTACGTGTATCGATACTCCATGAACCTGCATTTGAGTTAAGGAAAGAGTGCAACTCACTCAATCCTATTAGTGTACAACAATCCTCATATGGTGCAATGTTAGTATCATCCATCAACCAAAAAAATCTATGAACTGAAGACGTACCTTCATTACCTGGACCCATCGTACCATTACACCACTCAATAATTGATCTTGCATCTATTAACTGTGCACTGTCTTTATACTTGAACTCTTCTCGTGCTAATGCTCCCCCTTTACATGTCTGGCCTCACAAAAGTTCCACATATGTTGAACACGTGTAGTGAGATGCATCCTGCACAACCAGTAGAACATGCATGCATTCTTGAACTGTGCTGCATAGTGATCTGATGATATTATATGTTGACCGTATGATATGCCCCTCTGAGCCAAATGATTGTAGAACATCTGGAAGCAACCTTACGCGAACTCACCGAATCATTATGATCATCACTAATATAAAGGTGATACTCCCTCAATACCTTCCTTTCATCCTCTGTACTTTGTTGCATGTATGAATGCTATGTGCACAAATATTGAAACGTGTGGAGTTGTAATACTATATTTACACCTCATGGCTATAGAGTCTGATTCTCTCTAAATTCAACCCAGCGATACTATGCTACCAAGTGGAAAGAGTGTCCTTTCATAAGCGAATTGTGTGTCAGCGTGATCCCGGGCTCTATCGTACCTGCATACTCATACACTAAATTCTCGAAGCATGGATATGGCCGATACACTGGAGTCTTTTTGAATAACCAACTCACACCTTTTTTCTTCAAACCCATCTTTTGTAGCATATGCCACTATTTTATACTTCCTAAACTCTACTAGTTGTTATCCCACCTCATACGTGTTTTCCTTATGTTGACATACTAGCATTCATTGCAAACCTTTACCAGCATTTCATGAACCATCAAGCATAACATCCTATAGAATATTTAGTATCCTCTATTTCACGAATTTTTGATAAGAACTCTCTTGAGAAGATTTTGGTGGGGCTTCTATGCCACAATCTAAAACATGGATTGATACTAAATGTAAACATATAGAATAATAAACTTATCAAAATGGTTAGAGAATTCAATATGCAGTTTACAACAAGTAGTGCGTGTGTGATTTATCTTGACATAAAAGGTTTAATCATTTCAAAAAATCTTTGAGAAATACTAATTTGAGGATAATCATTTTGAAATTTATGAAAAAATTGGGTTTGAGTCGTATCCAAAAAATGCTTTGGATGTGGCTCACGGTTTCGACTACCAATTCTCCTTCTTACGACATCCCTTTGATTCGGAGATGGCCTTGTATTATTCTTCCAATAATCTTCAATTAGTGTTCTCAATGCTTCAACAACTTTTTTTATCTTTGTGTGGCAGTCTCCTCGAGAATGCCCATAATTCATTTGAATTTGTGACCTCAATTCTTTGTCGCCTTTGAATGACTTTGATAAAGGATTTTTCTACTAATTTACATGGAATTTGTTCACTTGTCTTTTTAATGAGGTGAGATCTCTTTGTTTGATAGCTTACCAAGTCAATGTAATGACCGTTGGGTGACATTACTATCCTTTGAGCATGAGGTCTTACCCACACTCTCATAAGCATCCATTAGATTCTTCAAAATAGTGTTTTCACTTGATTCATTCGATGTTCTCAACCCAAGAGTCTTCATGATGTTTCTATACTTTAAACCCCACATCATTTGAACAAATAGTTGACATCTTGCGATGTCATTTATCCTTTCAAAGAATATTTTCCAAATCCTATCAGCATATCTTCTACAAGTGCATTATGGAATCTTACCTTCCATGTGCTGCAAAATATCCTCATCAATATTAATCAAAAACTTTGGCTTTCTATGCAAAATTCTAGGTGGTGTTCTCTTAGGTACATACATCTCAACATTAGCAATTTCTCTCAATATTTTGATGGTGGGCTAGATGCGTACCTTCGATCGAGGGTGGAATAGAAGACATACCTTGAGGTTCACATGGGGATGATGGCATACCTTGTTCCTCAACTCAGAGTGATGATGTACTCTCAACTTCAGATGTGGTGGATGGTGTCCAACCATACTCACTTGTGGTAGATGGTGTCCCTCCATATTCGCTTGTGCTTAATGGTGTCCCTTCGTATTCACTTGCGGTAGAGGGTGTGTCTCCAACTACGGTATCTGCATCTCCCCTAGCATGACTCTTTCGCATCCGTGCCCTTTGTGCTGCCAATTTCTTTTATCTTTTTGACGGTTGAGGTTCCTCTTCAACTGGCTTGTTTTCATCAACCATTCCCAATTTCTGCTTTTCACGATATTCCCTCATCCATTTTTTCTCTTTATCTCTGATGGATTGGAGCTGATCATCTGTTAGTTTTTTCCTTTTAACAGTTCATTTCTTTGGCATGACGAATAATTTTACCTGTGCAAAAAGTGCTAAGTTGTCAAATTAACTAATTGAAAGCTTTGGAAGCATACACAAAGAAAGTCAATGAAAGCTGGTTTGTATAACTGTTTGACAAAATAACTCAATGAAAGCTTTGGAAGCATACATAAAGAAAGTCAATTGTTAAATTGAACAAAATTCCTCAAAGAGATGTGGTTTAAAAATGTAATAGGAAAGTGTATCGAATTGTGTGATTTAAAATGTCCATTGACAACATAAGGTTGTAACATGACAAACTGGTGCAAGAGCACTTAGGTCATGAAATTCCTTCAAAAGGCTAATTTGTTCAATTTGTAATGTTCAAGTAAATATTGTTGGTATGTGGCGACTAATCATGCTATACTGTATAGCCCATGGTATACTGTACACCCCAAAATAGGTCACTAGGTGATATTATTGAAAATTTGCTTTTTAGAACAAAATCAAGGAAAAATCAATGAAAACAAGAAAAATCTGATTTTGTAGAACCCTAAAATCTGGAAGCTTCTAAGCTTGTTAAAAAGAGGTTCGGATGGGTATTACTGTATGATAAAAAACGTGATTATTCGCAAGATTGTAATAGGTTTTACACTAGATAATAAAAGTATTGGATGGTTGCGGTTTGGTGGATGTAGCCCGGATTGGGTGAACCATGTTAAATTCTCTATGTTATGATTTATTCTATGTGTGTTTTAGTTTCTCTGTTTATTACTTAAATCTGCATTTAATTGTTAGATCTTCCTTTCTAACCCTAACAAATATGATGATTGAAGGTCATTAAATGATGAATTTCAATGTATTTGCACCATGAAATAGGTCACTAGGTGATATTATTGAAAATTTTCTTTTTATAACAAAAGTTGTCAATTATTGTAAAAATGTAAAATTGCACAAAAGCAGGAAGGTGAAGAGTCTTTTTTGTGGAAGGGAAAGGATGGGTTGATGAAGATGAAGAGGAAATTATTTCAATTGATTTAGACACCTTTAAAAAGAATTGTAAGCTCGAGAAAGGTAGATCTTGTATCCCAAAAATCCATAAAAAATTAATAAAAAAACCTCTGCTCAGTTATTTTGGAAAGCTTTTCTAATCTTGTTTTCAGGTTGCATAGTGATTCAAGCATTCTAAGATTTGATTCTCTTCAAGGAAAGAGACTTCTTTCATTCTTGAAAGTTGTAGGAATTTTAATTCAAATTTAATCAATCTAATTTGAACTTAGTTTCCTAAGTCTCGGTCTGTGGTTTCCTTAGAATTGTTTAGAGAGTCTAAAAAGTGATTCTTAGCCATTCCACTGATGTAGGGCTAGTAGGTCGATGGAATGGATAATATTTAGTGTCTTTTCAATGTGAAGATATGTGTGGAAGGGGTAAATAGAAATAAGAAGTTGGGATACTGTTGCATGAACAAAATTTTGAATTTTCTCATTAAAAAAAATGGTGTTTTCAAGTAGGGTTTGAGGAAACAACATGTAGAGGAGCTTAGAAATGGTTTCAAAATAATTTGTAGACATAATGAAGCATGTTTCAATTGTTGGGTGGAGTAGTAGAGGTTTTGCAAATGTTTCATTAAAGAAACCCTCATGGTTGGTGTGTTTTCACCCTATAATCAAATGTTTACTGATTTTGTGTATTAATGGGCATTTCCCATCTTGAAACTCATTTATTTGTGAGTTTCTACACATGGCCTAAGACTGTTTGTAGGTTTGGTGGATTAGTGAGTAATTATATGATGACTTGCTTTGATAAATTGACCTATTTAAGGGATTTTTCCAGTAGACAACATGTTGGTTCTACTCTATTTTGTGAAATAAGTGTATAAACTTTTATAGTATGTTGAAAAGGATCAAAATAGGCCTGAGAATCTGTATTCAGATTATGTAAATGCTTTATGATAGAAAAGGAATCACCCGATTAGATGGAATGTTGGCCTCCTAGAGATATTTGGCATTGTTTGCTAAAACCATAGAATATGTAGAAACAGTGAAAGGAATGTTGTTAAGTGCTTGGGAGTAGTCTCATTTGTGATGCCACAGTTGTGTCTATGCTTGGTAATTTTTTGAAGGTATATTGTGAAAGATTTGATGATTTGGGCATATGTTTCCAATACATGGCAATGGTTTCTTGAATGCAAAGTAGTCAGAGTGTGCCTATACTGATATATTAGAATATTACAATCAAAACATGATGAAATTGGTAACTTAAAGGTCTGGTGATAGTGTTAAACTAATGCTGCTTGTTGTTGTTACAAATCATGTTTAAGTGAAGATAGGATGATGGATGTGTTGATTTGAGCAAAGATATCTTAAATGGCTAGGATGATGTTTGATTGCAGGTCTTAGGAATAGAGGTGTTTGATTGTTTTTGCCTTGAAGGGGTAAGTTGAGTTGATGAGTGATTGTTGTATTGTTTATGACAAGAACAAAGTTGAAATTTGATTCTGAAAATGGTTTGCTATATGGAGATGGTGAATTGGCTACTGATAGCCTTATAACATGAAATGAAATAAATGGATTTTGGTTGAATGAAAAGTAGTTTTGGATGAATTTGAAAAATTTTGTATAAATTGATCTTTTACTCTTTATTGATTTGGGAAGGAAGTTCCCTAAAGAAATGATGTTGTTGAGTGGCTTGGCAATCTGATATTGCATCACAAACAAATAATTTGATGAACACGGAATAAGTAAAACAACAAAAATGAAAGCAAGCCATAATAGAATGAAGAAAATGTACAAAGATTTCACATACCTAAAAAAGCAAAGTTTCAAATGGAGGAGTTCTACCCAATTATGCAGCCTTTGCTTCTTCCTTCCTCAAACTCCTCAAAAATTTGACTTCTTCAAAAGCTTGTTCCCCTCCAAATTTCAATTGTATATCAATTATTACTATAATTCAAACTTGAATTGATATTATATGCCTGTCAACGTGAAAAATCTGCTATTTCATGCAAAGGTGATGGAAAGAACATTCAAAAGGTGATGGAATCTCAAAATCATGCATACACACTTCACTCAATCACCAAAAAGCTACATTTTGTTGGAGCACGTGCAAAACCAGGAGAATATGCAGAATGTGGGCCGACATCATGGGTATATTGTGATTTTTTACCATTTTTAGTAATAACGCGAGCACATTATTTAATCCTAAATGAACATATCTCTATTGGTTAATAATGTGCTCACGTTATGATAAATTTGGTTTGTTTAAGCTTTAGATGGTACATTTATAGGGTAGAGGATTAAGGGTACTAGGGAGAGAGCTAGAGGGAGTGAGGGATAGAGAGATACTGGAGAGAGGGAGATACTTGAGAGAGAGAGAGAGGAAGGGAGTGAGAGAGAGATAAAGG